>JAQGAF010000055.1:0-99790 GCA_034687865.1 Kryphioiulus occultus | reverse complement strand
CAATCGTCGTCAAGCCAGAAACCAGTCGTCGCAGTCCTGCTAAATTTTCGAAAAATCAATCGTCGTCAAGCCAGAAAAAATTGCAGAAGAAAATTCACAACCAGAAGAAAATAAGTGCTCCGAATCCCATAAATTAATATAAAATCTATATTAATTTAAAAGCAGAGTAAATCGCGTCGCGAGTGCATCGAAATAAATTCTACAATCAATCAGCAAGTCTACACGAAGATTGCAGTAAGACAAAAATTTCCTCTACCTAATTCTCGAGGCCCCACTTCTAAAAAATTGTATCGATTTGAAAATTGTATTTAACCTTAAAGAAATTGGAAGAAAATTTAAAACCCAAGAATTAAGAACATAAAGAATAACTTTGAAAACGTATAAAATAATTTTTAAATAAAAATCTTTTAACACAAAAACTTAACAATTTAAAATTAAATTAAATAAAAACTTAAGAAATAATGTTAAGAGATATTTAACAAAAACGAAATAAATTAAGATAAGAAATAACATATAACACTCCCAATAACTATAATTAAAACTTAACAACCAAATAAATTTAGAATTAAGAACTTAACAATAAATTATATAACAAATTAAAAGAAATAAAAGAAGTAAGAACTTAACAATAAATTATATAACGAATTTAAAAGAAATAAAAGAAAACGTAACCATTGAAAGTTAAAATTAAAATTACACATCAATACTTACAAATTCCCAATTAACGAGAGGTTATAGAAAAATATTTCTTACCTTACTTGTAAAGTTAAGTAACCCTGAACACTGACCACAGAACTTCCAACTTCTTATGTAAAAGTAAAATATTCCATATGATAAAGTCCTTTTACCTCGGAAAAAAGGAAAAAGGTGCATCAGAATCGTTGTTTTAAAAAGAGTATCAGAATCGTTGCTTTTAAAAAGAGTATCAGAATCGTTGCTTTTAAAAAGAGTATCAGAATCGTTGCTTTTAAAAAGAGTATCAGAATCGTTGCTTTTTAAGAAGAGTATCAGAATCGTTGCTGTTTAAAAAAGTGTATCAGAATCTTTACTTCGAAAGGTGCATCAGAATCATTGTTTTGCAAAGAAATTTTATTTTGAAACCAACTGTGAAATTTATCTAGAAAACGGCCTAGATAAGGATTGTAAACCAATTTACGAAAAATTTTTTATACAAATCCTAACCCGGACATTTGACGAAAAATTATGAACGCATGTTATACTAGTAACCCAGCATTGAACTTTTGGTCCCAATAAATTCTTGGTCCCAATTTAAAATACCCAATCGACTTACTTTGACGCGAATCGAAAATTAAATCTGTATGAAAGAAACTCTTACGCACAACTAATAAAAACTGTATCAACTGTTTAAAATTGTGGATTTAAAATTGAATTGAAGGAGAAGAAGAGCTATTACAAATATCTTTGTTTATGTCGTATTGAGAACCAATACAAACCAGATAAGCCCTTGATAGAACCTGGCCACACATCTAAAAATCGAGCCACAGACCATGCAATTTGTGTTTTAGCCAAGAGGGAAAGGTAAAACGACATACATGAGTAAGCATCTTTTTGGAAATTTTCCCCGTGGTGATTTTCATGAAATCTCTATTTTTTAAACCTCACTTTTACCTGCCAAAATGCACCGCAAAATGCCATTTGTTTTCTGGGAAACGAATGTAGACCTACGGAAAAGTCCATTCTGTAATTACATGTACGATACATGTACATTATATCTCAGCAGCATCTCATATTTTCGTATTTCCTCAACATCTCTTCCTTTTTAATACACTGCCATTATGATTATTACACTAAATGGTTGGATTATGCAATGACAACTCATAATAGATGTGCCAGATTTGTCCCAACCACAAAGAAAAGAATTTTGCTGTAAGGTAATTCGCCATATAGTCGCCATCCATAAAGGACGTCCGGAAATATTCACTTTTATTATTTAGGAACGCCATAGGCTAAATTTTTTTAACAAAAGTCAGCATACAATGTATTTTAGGTTATTTTAGTGGCGTTTTTATAAGAAATATTAGGAAATGATAATGATAATGAAAACACCGTAAGCAAAATTTTTATAAAAAGTATATCCACAAATTCAACTCTTCTAATCTGGAAGGCTGGACTATCCGGACGTCCTTGATGGAAGGCCCCTATACAAGTACGTTAGAATATGTGGCAGTATTGAATACAATAATAAGCTGCTGCGCACTTGGGTTATTTTGGTACCAATTGTGAAGCAAAATAGGAGACAGCCACCACCTTGCTTTCACATGTTTAAAAATATGCATATACAGGATGATTACAATAGGGTATCGCGACACTTCATTTTTTGTACTGACACCGGTTTCATCTAGGACAATATATTTGCCAAAGAGGGCTTTCAAAATTAAAAGATATCTACTGAAACAACAATAAAATGAATTAATGACAAACGTATTAAGGCACTTAAAATTTACTGCAACAATCTAAATTTCTGGTAACATTTTGAAACATTGTCGTCTATGGCGTTCCCCTTCATCATTAATATTTAAAAAAATAATTTTTATAATATGTCTGAACAATGCTTGAGGCAATTACACACTGATTGAATTTCAAATAAAACAATTAAAATCAATTAATTTTACTAGTATTTTAATTATTTATAATTTTAAACATTTCCATTGTAATTTGGCCGAAAATTTATCATTTATCTAACTTTCTGTAAAATTTCCCCTACGACGTTCCCATCATTATTGATCTATTATTACTATACACACCATTTTTGTATAGCAAAAATGTATTTAAAATTTTCTATTGTTGATCTAAAAATTGATCTGTTTTTCCCAAAATTTTTCATATACTGTACGTCATTCCCATAATTGTAAAAAGTTATCAGTACAATTTGCGGAGACTGATCAAGAATTCTTGAATCCTAGAAGGGGGTGCGGTATGCGGCATCAGAATTAAATACAATGTCTTAACATTTTTCTAAAATTTTATTGGTGTAAGATGAATTTTGCAAAGGCCAATTAGGATTTTATTCAGAAATCCACAATACACTGACAATAAGGTCATAATACATGTTCAGAACTTTGACGGCATCAATAAGTTAATTAGTTGCTTTGTTTAAATTCTGATTTTGATTATTAAGGGTGAATTACTCATTAACAGTTCATTGACTGTTGCTGTTGCTGCGTACTAAATTATTTTCTCGCGAAAATGGGAATGTACTTGAAAGGATATTGCACAAACGACTTTTTTGTGTATCATGAACAAGTACAATTTTTAGTTTTAAGAAAGCCATGACGTGGACATTTCATAACTTTAATAACATTTATATGATTTTACATTTGTGCATAAAAAAGGCATTTAAAGCAGCATTAAATGCTAATAAACCTATGCAATAACACAACGAAGCAATAGAATTTCAAAGTGCACAACTAACATTACATGCTCGTGAGCTAATTATTTACAAAGAGATTCCGTTTTTCAAAACTAGACTCCATTTGGAGAATTTAACAAAGTTCAGCAGAGAACAAATAATAAAAATGAAATTTAAAATGAGTTGATGTGGCCTTCCACAAATGGCTCACAAGTCCCATAGATCACAGTAAAGTCCATAACAATTCTGTAAACCGATTTCAAACAAAAAAACTTCCCTCAAAATATTTCCGACTATTTACAAGACTGGGATTTGCCATTTATTCCTGATCGGCAATTGACAAAACTGAAGAGATGAGCATTGACCCTGCTGAGTGAATGACTTGAACTACTTCTGCTATTTGCAACCGAATAGCATCGACTGCTTGTTGCGTAGAATTGCTTTGCTGTGCGCTAAGGATGCTGTCGACAATCCCAGGATATATAACTCCTTCGTGGAGATCATGTGGATGGGGACCAAAAATGGCATGCCTGGAAAAAAGGGTAATTAAACGATATCTTAAGACAGCATATTGTAAAGGCCTAGGTTCTTATCTGTGTAACAAGAATTTTAGCATAAATTTACAAAAACATGCAAAATGGACCCTTCAACCAAATTGTTCCATTGGCATAGCCCCACAAATGCTGTATCCAGTTGGATATCATTACAGCAACTATATATGCATGACACAAGAGTAAACACTACTTGTAAATATGTGCAACTTAACCTCAATTAGCCAGAGTTGGTAAAATGGGTTTCTCAAATAGGAATTGACAGATTCCATACTGTTTTGATTTTATATTATAAATAAATGTGCTAATTGAGTGAAAACAGAAATCATGTCATCCATGAAAAAGTAGTCAGTCACATTCGTATTTATCGATTTACAAAAACCAGAAAACACAATTTTTATGGAATTCCTACCTGAAAATTGAGCTATCTCGTACTCCTCGAGGTAAAATAAACGATCTTTCGATCTGCATAAGTTGATTATTGTACTCATGATACTCCAGCATGGAACTAAAAGATGAAAACATACATGTAATTACAAGCATGTCACATCTCACATTGATTTTTATTTTAAATTTCAGTACTATGTCCTTACTTCGTTCCATTTATTAGTGATAAGTGTGAGATCTGTGCGTCCCCTGCCTTTCCAAAATGTGTGATGGCACTCTGAAGGGTATCTGCAAATTTCCAATATAACCAGAGTTATTGCATTAGGTCTTTGCAGAGTACCCATACTTCATCTAGGTTCACCTACCCAAGTGTATATTTTGCTCGTTGAGATAGTCTCCATAATTGTCTTGCAAGTCAGTCAGCCCTTCTACCATAGCAGAGACGTAATCGTGACATTTGAATGGGAGAAGGATTGAATCCGTTAAAGACACAGCCAGTGTGGCCACCAGACGAGCCAAAGTAGCAGAGGCTGTAAATGATGGATCGGTGTAATTGGCAATTGCATTATATACGTCGTAATCCGTATGATAAAGTGGGTAATCGAAATCCTATATAGCATGAAGAAGCAAAACGTTTACGAAACAGTTTAGAGTCAAAAACCGGAGACGCACAACACTTCAGACAAGCCATACCAGATCCTTGTTGATAAACTGTAGGTGGACGGAGGGGATTCCATATCCAGACATAAAGCTGACAAAGTCGCTTCCAGTTCCTAGAATATCCATTCTGAAAACAGTAAAATGCGGCTGTTCTAACTAGGCACTATATCCAAATCTAACATTGTTTGAAGTACCTACTTTGGGTACATGGTGTCGTTGGACGGGTGACGAATTCGCCATAGGTCATACAATGTATGATTAATGCCATTGTCATCTTGCATGAACACTGTTTTAGAGGCTTCAAACAAAGCATGCTTCAACAATGGACTACCCAACGCATGTAGGGTGTGGTTGCCAGTGACTGCGGAGTCCATGTTTATGTAGGCGACGGCATTGTTTAGCAGCTCCTTGGCATTGTCTTCCACCCATTCAGTGGAACCAATAACGCCAAATTCTTCAGCATCCCAGCTGGCAAAGACGAGTGATCGATTTGGCATCCAACCTGTGCATATTCAAAAGTTTGTGAAATATGATATGCAAGTTATTTGTGAGAGAAGTCGAGCAGCACATGCTCAAGGCATCAGTCTTCCATTTACCTTTCTCTTTCAATTTTCCAAACGCTTCCACAATCTCCATCATAACAGCCATGCCTGATCCAGGGTCGCTCGCTCCTGCTGTCCACGTGTCATGATGACATCCCACAATGACGTATTCGTCTGTTATGATGATATCATTGCATCATTATCGAGCACATTAGAAATACTGTACAATTAAGGGTCACTCACCGGGTTCATACCACCCCTCGATGACCCCCAAAACATTGAAAATGTCTCTGCGTATGAGGTTGTTATGCACTTTCACTGTGACTGATCTAAAGATTTAAAAATTGCAGCATAATGTAAATTAATTTATTAATTGAGATGACTATATTCTTGATCAAGCCAGAAGTGTACTTACTGTGCTTGATTTGGTGTCGAAAAGCCAGGTCCCAAGCGATAAGTAGCATTGAGGTCACCAATCCAACCGGGTGGTGGATCAGGTCCTGCAGTGTTACTAACAGAAGAATAATTCATTATATAGAATGGTGTTAACTGATTTCAAAAAACAGCTAAAATGTTTCCCCCATGACGTTCGAACAAACCTTAGCAGAAGACTAGCATCGTTATAGCTGATCGGCTGAGCTGGGATGGATCTCAGGCTTAAAAACGAGCCAGGTGGAGGTCGATACGCTTTATCTAGAATTTCATACCAGAAAAATTACAGCAGGAGCAAAAACTTGGGCAAATGTAATTTAACTAAATAAATGTGATGCAAACCATTAGATGGAAGGCGTGGTGTTTCTGGATCGCCTGGGTAAGTCTTCAAACTTCCGTAGATTATGGCGTCTCCCGGAAGGCCAATTCCTTCAGGGAATATCGCCAAACTCCCAACATAATCAGCAGGATCAGGATACAATATGGCGGCAACTGCGCCCCTCTCTTCTGCCCATCGAACCTAAATATATAAAATGTTATTCCTGGTTGCAAATAGACAGGAATTAAGTTTATAAAAACCAAAATTTCCTCAGTTATTCAGCTAACGTCATACTTTGTCTCCTCTGTGAGCTTTTCCCAGCCTCATTATGACAACTGCACCATGTACTGATACATTATGTTTTTCTAGCAACAGGAAATCTTCTTGCCGCCCATAGTTGGCATAGATGAGCTTGCCCTGAATAACACCAATAGGCTTAAATCCGTGTAGTAAAAATTGGAAATGTGTCAAATATTTGCAAACTCTTACCGTTGCCGTGCCCCCAGGAGAGTATGCAAAATAAGGTTTCAACTCGGAGTTTAAAGGGCTGTCCGTGAGATTGGCGACTGTAATGTTCTTGTTCTCATCAGTTACCAGTACTGCATTTGCTTGCGTTCTTAATTAATCAAGAGACAATTATGAGTGAAACACTGTCAATTTTATACTGATGTTCTGAATGTGTCGAAAGTATAACAAATTCCATGGTGGAGAGTGAGTTGGGAAAACCGAAACTAGATTAAGTGGATTTAACAGAAACTTACTGTGATGGATACGAAAGAAGAACTTTGTATCGCCATATCCTGACCTTCTGAAGACCATGTTCTTCCCAGTGTTGCTTAATGGTATCTGCAATCTCTTTCCCAGATGCAGTACCAGCAAGCCGTGGCTTCAAACTAAGATTTCTGCAAAATGCAATGCATTTCTGATCTTAGACAAGCTTTGTCCACCATTTGGACAAATGAGTAAAAGTACGCCAACCTTAGATATTCTTTGATATTGTATGCTTTGATTTCGTCTCGCAAGAAGCGTGCATTCTCAAACCTATCTTGGGACGCTTTTGGAAAACCATTCAATAGAGGATATAGCTGCCCAATTCCACCGTTATTATGGACTTCGCGTCGAATGAAATAACCAATAATTAGCCCCAGAGAGAAAAGCAGTAGGAGCAAAAGGACCTGGAATTAGCAAGTAAAAACATTAATACAATTTCACTGAAAACTGAAGTACTTTTTCAATTCCATTGTTGTGATCATAAGGGATTCAGACTAGAAGATTCAAGAAAGAAGAAGAGCAAAGGGATAAAGTTGTGATCTTGCATGGTCACAACCAAAATAGTCAATCCAAACTTTAAATTAAACCCACATCTTTCAAAAGTAAGCAAAAGTATTCGTACACATTTCCAAACTACTTATGAATTCGTGGTTACGTGAAATCTTTTCGAATATTATTCATTTTTCATTTTAGCTTAGGTTGGGTTTTCCATTTTTTCTGAGCTACAACAAAACTGAAAAGAAATAATTTATAAGCCGGAATACCTTAATTGCTTTGCCTTTGTTTCCGCTAAGCCAGTCATCAGCACTTGATGACTTGGGACCATCGTGATATTCAATGTCCACGTTCTCCGAATCTGCGTCCCATTTTGTGTAAGCTTTCTTGCCACGGATGTAATCAACCATCGTCAATCGCTTCTTCTGAAAAATGAAACAGTCAAACAACATGATTTCATGGAGGTTTTTAGAGTGGCTGAACGTGCGCCAGGCGGTCCCCTTGACTGCACATCGACTGCACGCCACCGAGGATTTTCTTTCATGTATGACAAGACCAATTGCAGATGTTTCCGACCATCATTGTCACCGTAATAATCACCTTTTTTTGCCCTTTTTGAACTAATATTGTTTCGTGAACCACGCCCGAGCAGCACCAGCTCGATTAATTAATCCCAAATGACAGATTTTATCGTCTTTCGCTTCCCAACATTGGAGAGAAATGGGTCTGGTCTGACAACAATACATAAGTGTCGGTTTGATCCTTCATCCGCGGATTCGGACAACGAGGCCTTACAAGACACTGTTGACATTACCGAGCGACTTCTGATGACAGACAAAGAACGATTTTACCATTTTCGTGCATGATTTTCATCGTTACAGTGTAAATATGGAATTTAATATTACTACATGTATCATTTTTCAGAAACTTTCTCCACGGAATGTTATGGTTTGATTGTCCATGCCTTCAACGTGAATGCCATAACGTGAATAATTTATCAAATTATGCAATGGCTATACCTCATCATGCATGTATTCGTGTGATGGGCATTCACTGATGCAATTTATTATAAAGGGTGGAGTGCTGGAGCATTTCATGCATCCTGGTTGTTGAACACCAAGGGCATTGACCAGACACGCAACTTAGCTCATGGTGCATACAAGGGCAAGTGCACGGTTTATTGACAAAAAGGCTAGTTAGGTTATATAATGGATGGGTGATGACCAGGAATTGTATAATTTATATGTAGGCCTACACAGACGCTAGTTTTATCTAAACGAAAGTAATTTGGAAATCCTACAAAATAAGTATCCAAGCCCGTTCTCTGGCTTGAAACGGAAGCAGTCTTTTGAAAGGTATAAATTGCTTTATAGTTGACATCAAAGCACCATGATTGATAACAACGCCCTTTGCTCATAATGCTACCTCGCAATCTGTTCGCAAGTAGACGAAACCATGACTGCAGTAGAATGATAATAACGTCCAATAATTTACGCAGAAATGTGCTAATGGTTAATTTAATATTGTCCAATCGCAATTTCAGCACTAATGGTGCCCCATAAAAATTAAAACTTTTTTCCCATCAACTGTGCCAGAACCAATCTACAGGGTACATGTACTGTAGTAGTTGTCGCCATACCAAACTTGAAAACCAGCCAGGAAATTAGTTTCATGAATTATACATTTCGTTTGCAACTTGTTGTCCAATTAAATTAAATCCTGCTTTGAGAACCTTTTTCCTAATACCCTCTATGAAACGTTTCTGACCTACAACATGAGACAATCCCAAATTCCATCAACCTTTTATTATGTGGTAAAAAAATGTTTTCCCTAAATACTAAAACATAAAACAAAATTATCAAGAATGTCATCCAAGTGCCCAGATTAGTTTCTAAAAGATCATTATTTACCATTGGTAAACTAATAACAACCAAAATTTGTAAACCCATGATTGATGCAACATGCGCTTCTAAAATGCCAGCAAAACCGAATGACACAAGCTGCCAATAGCTACAAAAAAACATAAATTGTACATGTCATGCTATTTTCCTGTTGAATTTGCATCCTCTAATTAGAAACATCACAGATATAGAGCCTTTCAAAATTCAAAAACAAAATTTTAGTTGCACCAAGTAGAAAGGACGCCTTGTGCACTGCCGGTTTGGTTATATTTATTTTATACAAGTACATGTACAGTGTACTGTATATGTTTGTTTCAGAACGGCAGGTGGCTAGAAATAGTGCCGTCATCACCAGGTGATTCTCCAAGGTCAATTCAAGTTTTTCTGAAATCATGCTACCTGTAGTAAGGCAAAGTCCGAATGTTTTTATATTCGGTACAAAATAAAAACTGTCAGGAATTATGGAACCCCACATGCAGTAGGGCCTAACTCTAAAATATTGATTTCAACAAAATATTCACTTTCTCCCTTAACCATTCTAGCAGCAAATTAGCTTATGACATGATCAAATTGCGATTCCTACAGTATTCAGTCAAGGTGCAGCTGTCATAAAGCAAACAGGAAACCAACCATTCATGACTACCTGGCTAAATGAATTAACCAATAAAAAAACGTCACTGACGTAGAAAAATGCCTACGCTTAAATATTGAATTTTAATGCTGTCTCGGGTATTTACAGTATAATTAACCGGTTTGTGGTTCAACCTTCACACACACGATATGAATTCACTGCAGTGACGAAACTTAAATAACCTTGATAGTAGAGGCTACCAAATCCAATTTGCGTCTGAACCATTACTTCATTTTCACTCAATGCATACAGTAATACCTAACACACCTCGACTGACTCAGCTAGGTGTCACCATGAAATGAATCACATTCATTGCACTTTAGCATATTATAGGAAGTTCGTGTCCAATACAGTAAATCAACCATTATGAGGAAGAGGGTACATGTACCACTGTTGTGACTTTACAAAAATATTTTTTTACGCAGTTGATCATCTTAATTCCTCCATAATTATCGTTAGGTGGAAGCGCTTTGGGCCTTGCAGTGAAACTACATAGGCTACTCATCAATTAACAATTGATTAAGTAAAATTTTTAGAACTATTACAAAAAGAAATTACAAACACTAGAAAATCGAGGTGACCTAAGCATGACTTAATTAGTTTGGTTATATGCAAACACTAAAGTTATAAATGTTGTAATTTATTTTTTAAATACACGCGTAGCCTATGTAAGAAATTCCAAGTTAGATTTTTAATTACTTTTCCGTCCATGTTTCTTTTTTAGAAATTTGTATCAAGAGTGACTAGTCATACAGCCTATGCATGAAACTCGGGTAGACTACTGAGAAACATAATTTTCCTGGAACAGTGTATTCCTCACCTTTACATGTAGATATACTAGTACATGTACTTTTAGAAGTTGAAGAGAGAACAAGCCTACATGCACGTCTTGATATGCACTTTGAAGCAAAATGATGTAGCAGTTTACTGTCTGTGTACATGACCTTTATCTGCTCAACATTCATATGATTTTGTTACGTATGCCTATTGTTTCCAGTCGTGAAGCATTGGTGAAATTGGAGAACATGTTCAACAAGTACCAAATACAATAAATTTACAACTTGTGGGCCTCTTTAAAAGTAGACTGCATATGAAGTTGTCGTTTAGAGAATTAACGCTGTCAGCTGCTTAATAATTGTATGTTTTCATGTAATTTTCAGCAATAGCTCTTAATTTACTGACAAACAGATGCACCGATTTTGAAAACTTCTCGGATATACAGTACTTTACATTATGCCCTCCTCCAAAAGTGCAGAAAATATTTATATTAGATTATAGTTCGCCTATCCTAGCAGTGTCAATTTAGGTCTATCCTTTTATGTTTTTCTCTTCATTATTACCTAACCGAACCTAATCACGTAAATTCTTTATATAGCTGCCCAACCACCAGGCAATCACTGCCAACTTACAAGCTGTGAGGGGAAGCCCACTTTCTCATTGTGTCTATGGCGGCCCAGGCAGCAGGGCATAATGTGAAGTGTGGCCAACTTTTCTAATCTAGATCTATAAAACGCAATTCAAAATAGCTAACACATGGCTTGATTAAAAAATTGGGTTCGATTCCTGGGTCTTATTTTAAATTTAAAAAAAATGCAACCAGCTCCATATTTATGAATTGCCCCTGCACCAATTTTTGTTGTCGCATTCGATAAACAGCCATGACTTCGTCATGTTATGTCAAAAGCAACAATTAAACGCAGTAGATGTTTGACAAGGTTGATAGAATACTGGTATAATAAAATATATCACAAAGTGCATGTGTATATGTATTGGCAAGATCGAGGTTTCGATATACATGTACACTGTACATGTATGATGATATCATCTTCATGCATTCTTACACTGCTTAGGTCTTATCAAGATCGAAGTGTATCTAACGCGAACACGCAGATTCGCCTATTATGTTTGGGTAAAACGCGCATTGTCAGTGTACACTTACAAATTAAACTACTAAATAAAAACGTCAACTTACTGCAATATAACAGCGAATTTCTCCAGCGACTAACCACACACAAAACAACCACCGGTCCGACTATCACTCTCCATTATGAATGCCTCGGAGGGTCGTCCACAAACAATGAAATTGGCAAGAAATGAGCAATACTCGGACGACCGTTCTTACTCTCAAATATCTTGAGTCTCTCATAGCCTTCAAATGGATATTTTCAACGTTGACGTAAGGGGGCAGGCACATTTACAGAAAATAGAAATTTTGCGAATGTCCTTTTTGAATGGGCCACCGTGCACCATATGATTATTTGGAAGACCCGGCGACACCCTGTATATTTGGCGTGCAATTTCAGCTCCAAGTATAATTCGAAATTTATAACGGCGCTGCGGTTAAACGAATTACCGAGAAAATTTTAAAGAACTTTTTCTTATTTGGACATTTTGTTATTTGCAGGTGTTCAGTATGGTATTTTTAACAGCGATAAATTTTATTCGCTCCAGAGGCCCTGATTCATTTTGGAAAAGAAGAAGAGTATTTAAACTCACTGCAGTAAGCCTTAAACTTTTCAGCTTTTACTAACGTTATTTGGAATGTGTCCCTAGCTCGTTGGTTTCCGGCCATGTGTTTCTGAGAGCACTCAGGGCACCAATACGACCAATGGTCAATGAAGCAGGATACAATTACACGTACATGTATAAGTATTCTGACATGGTTTTGGCAATCTTGAATGTAGTGTACATGTTTTGGCCCATACCGTATACCATGGCTGCATACACCTACATGTACTGTGGATCTATAATTACACTAGGTGACTTCAGGAGCTAGGTTTCAATGTACGTGTATAACTGATAGATTTGGCTTGGTAAAATTATGTAAAACATTACCAGGTACGTAGTTAGGTAATAAGGAGGCTCGAAAAACATTGGTTTGGTTAGTCAACCTAAACATTGACAGCAAACCTAGGTAAATGGAGACCCCCATTGTCAACTATAAAACATACGCGTTTTGGGATACCTTTATGTTGTTCAGTGGGTTCAGAATACGATGGAGAGCGTAGACATCCACAGTATCATTAATCTACTATCAAAGATGGGTTTGCTTTATATTGGTACCGTTCTGTCAACCCAGAATTGTACTTGGTTGGTTACAGTTGCTCCTAAATTCTTCGAAATAACAGTAATTTCTGGGTTTTCGGATCATAAAAAGCAGTTTGAAACTTGTTACTGCAAAAATAACAGGCAAAATTAAAATATAACTGCACTTAACTTTTATTTCCAATTATCTACTAGTGCTTGTATGAGCTATTCTGACAGACATCAGAAAAATCCAATTATAATCCTATTTTATTTTGTTGTTTTAAATTTCCTATTTGTGATTGCTTTAGCTTATGAATACGATTCATCTGGATACACACTTTAGTTACTATGAAATTAGTATATATGATTTTATTTATGACATGAAAAAAATAATGGTCTGAGTTTACATGTACCAGAGCTCAGTTATAAAAAATCCCCAAAAATGTTTGCATGAGGGAGTAGAATTTAAGGTTCTATTGATTCATAGGAATCATTTTTTGCTATTATTAAAACGTTCTTTAATATGCTTTTTCAGAAATATTTCGGAAGAAGGCGTAACTGTTACTCTATTGCACTACGAAATCTGCATAGGGCTTTAACGTATGCAACTAAAGGCAGGGTGTTTAAAAAGGCAGAACGTAAAGAGGTACGTTATGATATTTTATCTATAATATGTTCTTAGCGCTCTCTTGTAGTATTTACATGATAGTTAAAACTGACAGTTGGAATGTTTGAATTACTCTAGCTGACACGTTTGTTTGTTGTAACAATTAATGTATGTTGTGAAAAATTCAGAATTTAGCGTTTTCGGTAATTTATTTACAAAATATGTACTAACCTCTCTGAATCCTGTTGAAATCTACAATACAAGAATAAGAATTCCCATAAAACATTCAGTGATGACCTGATTATTATTTAATGCCAATGATCAAAACGGTAGCACAAAGTAGAGCAGTGTCCAAATATTAATGCTTGCACAAAGCTTTACATGCTTTACATGAGTCATTTTAGTTGCTATAATGCTAAAAATGTTTGTAGTCCTGCTTTGATTTTTGATTACACTATTTTATTTTATTTTATTTAGCTATGGGTAGAGCGAATTGAAGCTGCCTGCCAAGAGCATGGAACAAACTATAGAGTGTTTATGGAGAGTTTGGCCAGGGTATGTGTTAAATGCTTACTTGATGAACCAATCCAGGTTAACAACTAAGTTGTCTCTGTAACTCATGCTGAAAAACTTACGTTACACATACGTAAAACCAATCCGGGCAAATATCTAAGTTTGACAGTAGTTTGCTTGCGGATATTTAAGTCATAATCAGTTGTAAAGTAATTTTTATAATAGCCTATGTTGTATAAATGCAATTTATATACATGTACTAGAGCCAGATTTTAAGTTTTATTGGATTCTTTTAAATTATGTCAAAGCATTGATTAGTATTATTTATTGGTTTACAGTGTAATGTTGCACTCAACCATAAAGCTCTAATGGACATTGCAATTTATGAACCAAGAACTTTTAAGGTAAGGCTATAACAGCAGTATTGTTATAAACCGACATGTTATTAGAATCGCACATTATTCTGTACATTTGTAAATTCAGATGATTATTTAGTGTCTAATGTATGAATTTTGTAGTGTTTAGCAGAGCTTGGAAAGGCAAAGCACATTTTGGAGAATCCCAGAGGCTTGAATTCATTGGCATCAATACCAGATGGTGTTATTACGAGGGGTATGCTCTGATTATAATCATAAATTTGAATTTTTGACCAAGCAAGTGTATAACCAATTAATCAAAGCAAAGTAAATTTAGATCTGATATGTTAGCAGTTTGTATGGTTGCAATTTTCTAACGTAATAAATCCAATTTCTGTAATACAAGGTATGCCACTTGCTTACAGTTTCCTTGACATCTTTTTTCTCTTTAGGATATTTACATGTAAGTTTATCGTATATCTTCTGAATAATCAATTGTCCCCATATACAGTAATGTGTTTGAACAGGAAAAGATATCTTTGTCAAATTTAATTTTGTTCACTTTATTTCATGTTAATCTTCAAACAATCAAAATCGAATATAAGATAAACATACATGTACATGATATTGACAGCATTCTTTCAAGTTTGATTTTGCGCTACTTTCGTATTACTTTAAATAAATTACAAGCTATAGTCGAAAGATGCAAAAACAAGACCAACCAAAAATTAAATCAAAGTCAAAGTTTTTGTTAGTTGCTTATCTGCCCTGTTGATCTCTTTGGGGCTTTTAAATCGTGGAATATTTTGTCTTATCATGACCCATTTTATGCAAAAAGTATAACACTTAACTGGAATGCAAAAAAAAATCATAAACTGAATACTCAAGCTGGGTTCCAAAAGTTTATTCTGCAATACCACCTTCGATCAGAATTATTGTGTAGAACATGAAAATGATTGAGTTCAGGCAAATTCCCAGTTGTGTGTGAAAAATCTGCCTTAATGGCCTTCTAGCCGACAACTATTGGATGTAAAATGCATGTGTACCTCACAATTTGTGTATCATGATGCCTACAAGTAAATTTGTAAATTATTGCATAATCCTCATCATATCTATTTTTGTTATCGTCATGCAATCCATGAATGAAGCATTGATTGTTGGCGATTGGAGACTCCTGTGTAAAGTAGTCACAATATCTTATTTGAAAATACTTTATGGGAAATACTGTAGCATTTTTGTGTGAATACTGATTTTAATTTCTTTCTACGAAGGCCTTTCAAACTAAAATCCTTAGTTATGCCATAGATCTATGGTTAGGCCCACGCATTTTCTAGTTTTAAAGTGGCACAATTTCTTTTCGGACACTGCAAATTCGGAAAATCGAAAATTCACGATTTCGACGCGTGCCGATTTTGAATGCATTTTTCTCATCTTTATTTCGAATAATTTAACCCAGATGAGTCTTCGAAGTCGAGACCCAGCTAAATCGCTTTTTCGCTCCGAAAACAGTATATTCATCCCATTTCAGCAAAGCTGAGATAAAAAATGCAAATATACCAACATTCAAGATTAGCTCGTTTAATAGTATTGGATATGGAGACAGAACGTACAATAAATCTCCCAACAAGGTGGTGAAAGGTCACATGTGCAAAACCGGAAAATGATAATTGATTTGAGAAATTAACATATTATTGTAACTATTTAATCAAACAGGGCGACGCTTTTTTATTATGTGAACTTTAAACAGCAAACTGCGTAGATGTGCTTCTTATGTTTATGGCCTCTTACATGTATATTGGTCATAGTATTTTAGTTTGGCCTGTAGCTTATAAATAGTCTGATTTTAAATTCCCCGCTTGAATTACAGGGAAAAAATAATTTACTGGTTCATAGATGGCGCATAAGTAGCAAGAAGGCGGTACTGAAAGCGTTCAAAAATTACTCAGCCAATGAAATGCGGCCGTTGTTTCCGAGCGGTACGCTTTACGAGTGTGCGCGATTCAACCCTATTTTTGGGAGTGGTGAAGTTGGTGGTAATCGTGCCATGTATTCCAACCTATTTGACGTGATTTTATCTTAAATTTTTTATGGATTAGTGAGTGCAATTTATCCGTGTAACTATCAGGACTTCATTTCACCCAAATGATTGGTTGTTCATGGATTAAATCGTTGTACTAACGAAGCGCACCGAAAGGGATAGGATTACTTTCTCTACTCGTCTGTTTAAAGTTGAGCTCGTTACTGAATCTGTGAATGTGATGTGTGAGTACAAGAAAAATTCCTATTTAAAATGGTTATTGATAAGTTAGTAGTGTAATTTCACGTAATTCCGTCTTGCCTTAGTGTTATCGTTCAATGATCGAGTACACCAATTTCCTTATTATATCATTATTGCAAACCGATAGTTGTCTTGTCGGCAAATACCGACCCGTGTACACTGTATGTGGCAACGTTGTTGCCTAATTTTAATTCTGTTATCAATGACAGAAGCCCCGTGAATCGAACATTTCTTCGTGACAGCCGTCTACAAGAAGCTGGTCATGTATTTGGTGTTAGCTTGCCAACAGAGTATTGAAGCTCTGAAATGTACATGTAGATGCATTCGATTTTATGATCATTCACATACTAAAGGGTGTTGGTAGAGAAGTGATTGATCTACATGTAGGAATACATGTATGTACATTTTGGTTTTCCTGAAGCCATGTGTGCTTATAATCCATGCCAAATGCATTGAAATAACAGTTACAGCATTGTTCGTAACTTTTTTATTTTGAAAATGCTAATTGATAGCAAGCTTCATTTTCCAAATAGGGCCTTCTTGGGCACACAAATTCGTATACTATTAGACAGTGTATTTCTTGACTTGTGTAAAATTAACCAGGTATGTTTCATCACTTTTGATGGTGAATAGAAAATTTGAAAATTAATTTGTAAGAATACCATTCTTGCCACATTTTGAAGTCATTCCTTCCCATACTCATACTGTCGATGTCGACGAGTTATGGTATTTACAATCTTACACTTTGATGTAAACCATAGCTGCAACAAGGTGACATATTTTGGAGACAGTCGCTGTGAAATGCAGGGCCCATCTTTTCAGCACCCTACAGTAGACTGGGCTGGGCTATACAACATTATTTCTGACAGGGGAAAACGAAGTTCGCCAGTAAGGAACGCAGTAAGTTTACATAAACTAAGGTAACGACGATTTGGGCGTTGATAAGTTCTTCACAGCTCACATTTTAGGAAGGCTTTATGACCCATTAAAAATTAGTTTCCGAATTGTACTGCTGAGGCTAGGCTAACGTCGTGTAACAGTAACTCAAATCGACAGGATCTGGGGTAAGCTTTGTATCATTTGTTGCCACAATGTTATTGAGAAGGTCGCTGATGTAATCGATAATTTATACGTTTACACGCACTCTTTAGGATATGTTAGGCCTGTTGCCTTCTGGGATGCCAGAAACTCTGGGGCAGGTTTCATAAGGCCGAAAGTTCCACTGTCGAAGTTAGAAAACCCACCCTGAGGTTCTTTTATCCCAAAAAAGGCTACATGTGGAACATGTAGTGGAACATTGTCACCTAGTGGAACATTGTCAACATAGGCCTAACGGGCAAGGGTGCAGGAAAAAAATTATTTTAACAAACATGTCAGTAAGGGGGCTCAATATAATCGCTGATGACTCTCTCCACAACATCTCTGCGACGACTATTTTAACGCTTTTGAAGTTTAGAAAGGCACAGCGGAAATGGGGGTTACTGATAGACATGACACATTCACCTTAAATTGTCAAGTACTCTAATTCTTTTCTTCAATGTCTAAATACTGTTTGAATTAGATAAGTGACTCTTCAGACTTCATGTTGTTGTCAGTATAAACATCAGGACATGGTGGTCTTAGGTTAGTTCCATCAATTTGTCTCAGTCATACCCAGCACCCTGTAATAATACCTAAGGCCTTTCTTTAGAAGAAAAAAAATCAGAAAATACACTGAGCTAGGTGAGGTAAACGCCACTCCTCTCTTTTAAAAAAATTTCCAACCACATTTATTACGATGTCAAATTTTAAAACAATATTTAATGTTGGTGACTGACGTGACCCACACGAAAATACTCCGAATTAGGCAAAGTAAAAATGGCTAAGACCTGCCCAGATGTTATGATGTCTTTACTGCTTGTACCTCACCCAACATGACCAATTATTCAGGTTGTCAATACGATCTTTCAAAAATATAGACGTAGGCCTACACAGAATATAGAAGCCTGCAAATGCAGTTATGTGTCAGATTATGCATAATTCTAATGTTGCAAATACTAGACCAGTGTGGAAATTAGACTAACCTATGGATCGATCATTGGTCTGATTGATGGTTAACTCCCTGGTTAACTGCCATGTCGACATGAATGTTCATTATAGCCCATAAAAGCAAAGAGATTTGTTGCGTTTAAGTGGTTAGATTTAATTTTTTTGCTATTTCCAACTACATTTTATATGCATTATGCAGTTGGTTCTACTTTCTATTGAAAAGGAAGTGCATGTGTCGGTTATTTAGGGGTGTATATGTCGGCGTCACGTTTATTTACAGAAAAATAAATGAATGGAGCCGGGATACATTCGCTGCGATTTAATGTAGTTGAAGAATTTTTACACGCATAAAAATTGCTTCAAGCGTCGTTAAATAATTGAAAGCAGAGAAATGTTAAGTTTTTATTTCCAATCGTTCTAATTGCAAATACAGCTAGTACTGTATATGTGGTTTCACTTTCACAACATGGGAAGTGCAGCGCCTCTCCTTAGATCTGGCACCATATTTTTTTCTACTGCATCAAAACAATGCTTGTAGGCAAATTACATTCTGCAGTTTGAAATTAGGTTGTCGATTCGCATTGTTTCAATTTCAGCAATTCTTTTGTCAAGACTAATCTATCGTACCTGAGACATTCTTCCTACATTATCTCAAAATTGCAACTAACTTGAGCAAACGTCTTTCCGTAACTGAAAATTACTTACGGGACGACTCCCTTAATTTTCTTGTAATTGTGAATGTGTGAGAGGAGGAGCATCCTTTTAGGGCGGGGTGGCCATTTGACCCAGCTTAAAATGGTAATAATTAGCCTTATAGTATTCCTAGGTATCGAACAAAGTGCCTGCTTAGGCTTGGAAAACGGGAGGAATTTACATCACAGGCGTCTACGGTTATTTGACGGCTCTTCGCCTCCAATTTCACCCACATCAACAACGCTGTTTCCAGATCGTGTTAACCTTGTGCATCAGACCTAGACCAACTGCTTAAAGATTTATTTTGATAAGGGAAATGTGCTTTTGGAGTATTTTACAGTATATTAATATTACCAGGTTTTGTTTTTTAACCTTAGACCAAGGATGACCTGCTTGGGAAATACACCGTTTTAAATTATTGCTCTTCTTGTTTCATCGTCGTCGAAAGACGACCTTGGTTAATGGTTTTTATGGAGTTGGCTTGTGCGCCCAAGCAACCAATGGGTAACGTTTGAACAATTGCTGTTCTTCAAAGAATGTTGTTTATTTTGGTTACGATTTATTGTCGATCAGTTGATCTCCGCCCTAGCGGTCCTAACTTCCACGATGCTTACAGTATGAAGATTTACACTTGTTGAAATGTTGCAAACGTTTATTTCACGTCTAGTGTTGCTGGCGTTGGAAATCCTCAGTAGCATGTGATCGAAAAAATAAGAAAGCACGTTTCATAAAGCGTTTTCTTTGAAACAATTCCTGTGCTGTTTAATCGTATTGCATGCTGATTTGTATACATTTATCCTGCAGAGACCAGATATACGGTATATGCACACTTTCAGGTGAATACTGTATAGACGTGTAAAATCTTGCTAAATTCGGATCCTGACCTAAATGTGTACCTTAATTATGTGTGCTGATGTGAAAATGGATAACCACTGAGGAAAGTGTAGTGACCTCAGCTGCAGTACTTCCATAACTCGAAATTTACGAGCTGTAAGTTTTGCCCATGCGGCCTTACTTTCATTCTTCTCGTTTGAAAAGATTTTATTGCTGCAATTTCCACTGAATTACGCGTACTGGTCTTTCATTTAAATTCTTCGCGAACTTCCTAATACGCTTTGGTTTGCATGGCAAATGTTGGATGCTGTTTCACAGATTCTGTTTTCAAAAACTTTTATTTCGGGAACTGAATTGTCGAGGATTGAAGTACTTGGCATTGGATTTTTGCAAGCGTTGACGTTGGTCTCTGCCGTTATGCCTGCGGACAAGCGAGTATTACACTGGGTTTATTGGTCAAATGTTTAAATTCCACGCCTAGTCAAGTTTGCTGAAGGCCAGCAATTTTTTTCCTTGAACAGGACAATTTTAGCTGGAAAAACTCGATAAATACAGCATATTTTGAGCGTGCGCGACAAATGTCCAACCCCTTTTATGGATGCAGTTTTTAGTTGAGTTATCCTGATTTTATTGCAGTCTTTTGGAATTGACTATAAAGCGAGTTTTGTCAACAACAACAAAAAAGGGAAAATTTTAAAACATAAAATGTGTACCATATTTGTGTAAATTATTTGCCAATTTTAGTGGAGCGGATTGAGTTAGGTGGAACTTGAGTACCTAAAGTATGCCATTTTAATACATGTACAGTGCATGTTCATGTACATGTATTTGACATTTATAAACAGTGGCACCACTCAGTAAAAATATTTGCCCAACAGTCAGTGCAGCTGATGAATCTCTGTAGTCATGTTATTTATAAAAGGGTACGAGCTGTGCATGAGCTTTAATAATAAATCGAGTATTGCCCAGGGGTTTTACAAGAGGTCAACCCTGGCGTGACCAAGACGAGGAATCATTCATGCTCGAAGTGTTTACAATATTTGTGAGAAGGGTAATGTGTCTGACATCCAAATATTAGTTATCTCCATCTAGGAATATTTTTTAGTTTCTGGTGTGCTAATCCAGGAAATGACCTGATCCTGATGTAAACGACGCGTTGGTTGAAGAAAAATAAATGACAACCCTCTTTAATACAAATGACAACAGCTTACCATGTAAATTAGTGCCGATCACGTGCCTAAATTGTTGATGGCTATTGGGATTTTAATGGGCGGGTCTATCTATGGCTTATCGCTCACTTGAAATTAAGGGATAGAATGGGTTTACTAATTATATAAACAAATTGGTTAATTATAAAGTATAAACCAATTTTACATTTTGTATTGTTATTACGGGTTGTCATCGAATTGACCGGTTCATCTGTGACTATTATAAGGCATTTTCCAACGAGTTTAGGAAGAGGACATGCATATAACGTACAGCTTATGATAAGGAAGGTTTAAGATAAGTATTTCGTGTAACGTTTTGGTATGGCTGGAAGGCCAGAATAGTCCGCATACCTCTTCAGGAAGAGCACTAAAAAGTTCAAGAAGTCACAGTGGGAAAAGTTGCATGTTGAAAGTTGGATAGACTGACACCAGTTGAAAACTTGCAAGAACTTATAGAAGGCCTGCCATTTACACCGCATATAAGGTTATCATGATATGATTCTGTTGCCTGCATTAATTGCTTGAATTGAGAAGAATTGAAGGAAACCACACCGCGCGACGGTTAATGCATCGTTTTTTCGATTATTTTATCTAAAATTCAACAGTACTAATCACGACAACCATACGTTTGCCCCATATGATTTCTATTAATGTTTACTGATAAGTCAGTAAGTGGATGTCAAATACCATGGGCATGTGAGATATATCATAATGCACCAGGAGTACTGACTGCAAATACTTCCCTGCTAAAGTTGAAGGTCGACACGTCAAATAAGGCGCTTCCAAAGTAAACACGACTTTGTTATTGTTGTGGTTAAGAGGTGTCCTCTTGTAATCTTGCAGTCAATAGGACCTGAAAATGAAAAATCGTTTTGGCAGTATTTGTGGGTGGGCGAGGTTCACAGACCTCCAGTACCAAGCCAGAACCATTTTTAGACGTTTAAATTGAAGAAGCACATACGCCTGGCCAATGCCAGACCATAACGCCAAAGTCATTGCACCTCAGTGAAAGCCTGCGAATGTCATCTTTGGGTCCTGCACACAAATCGGGGAAACGTGGTTTCGCCCCTGGGTGCCAATTGCCAAAAGTATATTTATTTGTTGGCTTTGCGTTCTTCAGAATGGGCACATGTGAGCTGCTCAGAATGGGACGTTTCGGTGTAGGTGAATGGCTTTGATTCTTATGAATGAATAGCAGACCTAAATGGAATATTGACAGAAGATAAACATGAAACGACAGGTTGCGAACTTATTTCCAGTTTTTAGCCCTCTATACACACACAAGTTGAAAGTTCTGTCAGATGGTCTCCCAAAATTTCACGTTATGCATGCAGTGTTAAAAACAATTCATTTCAAATTGCATTTTCAATTCCTTCCCTCTTGGGGAAACCTTAATCCTTAACATGATATCCTTTTGCATTGGTGCGAAGAAGATTTTATAACTTTAGACTGTAATGAGAAATTTTTTAATGAGATTTTACAAATCTAGAAAAATGCCATTACGTTTTCACTTGAATTTTCAATTATAGGCTGATATTCTGTTCTGTAGGTTTACTGGTATTTCTCCTTCCGTCGACATGAGGTCGCTGAATCTATAAGTCGTTTGCAGCGAGTTCTTTTCTGTTTTCACAATTTGCTTATTGGCCACATGAATGGACTGCCATTGTCTTTCAAGTGAATTGCACGCAATTCGTGTGAAAGAACGCGTTGCATCTCCCAGGCTATAATTACACTAGATTCGTTGTGTTGAACCATCGAAATAGTCATCTGTCCTTGAAAGGTAACGCCATAATTCATGTTATACCGTTCGGCATCCGGAAAGCATTGGCCTGTAACGTTCACGAATGGAAATACTTTTGAGTTGTTAATTGCAATTGCATGAATTTCTGCTAGTCATTAGAAAATTTCTTGAAATGAAGATGATGAATCCTTAGTACCATAGATGTTCGAGTTCCCATGCTTGAATTACCGACTGTGCTTAATTCAATTCAGTACCCGACAGTCAACATGGGGGTTACTCAAATATGTAGAACGCAGTTGCAGCAATATAGATAAAATACGAAAGAATACGACAATGTATCAACAGAACAAAAACAAATCAGTGAGCTGAATGCATGCTTGGGTATGGATCGTCACTAAATTGGACTGCCATTCAGTTGTGTGGTTTATTCATAACGAGTTACTGTAACGAAAGGTCACGATCATGCATCTATTGTATATGTAAGATATTTCTTGAATTGCTTTGTAGTCAAATGTCTTTTTTAAATATATTTAGGTAACATTCCAGTTACTTTTACAACAGAAGCATAAATTTGGACAAGTTTGGAAATGGGATTTCAGAAATACAAACTACAAAAATTTCTAGTAATTGAGATTACACGTCTTATAATTGCATTTTTATTGCATTTCCAAAATTCGTCACGAAGCGCCTAAAGTTTCCTAAACTATAGGTGTGATTGTACTTAAGTCCGAGCACCTGATTGGGGTTGTGTGATAAAACGATGTCGATTATTCAGTTGGCTGCGTGATGCAACGAAGCATTAATTGCCGAATATTTTAACAAATATATTCTAAAATCCTTTATGCAACACGAGCAGCCTAATGCTGCCTAGAGTGCTAGTTTTGTTTTCTCGTTGCTATATTCACTGAGTTTGGTCTGGTGTTTCTACGCAAATGCATGACTGGTTCTCCAGAAAATCGGCCTCAACTTTACGGCTTTCTATGTATATTTTATATTATGATTTACTCTTACTTGCAAATGAATGCCTTTGATTAGACTGCGCTTCGCTGATAGTGTTATTCAACGTATTGCTATCTGAGCTGAGAACACTTATTCAATCAAGTTTGTTTTCTGTCTCGTCACTTTTTTAACAAAACCCCTTGAAGCATCCTGCACCTGCATAAACTGAACTGGTATAGGTATTCACATTTTGGAACACAAAAATGTTGCTTTTACTGTTGTCGTGTGCGCGTGCATCGAATTTGGCAATTGGTTATGTCATGGTTGTCAAGCGTGGCCATTTTCCCCCATTAGCGCTGCCTGCTCACAATTCTTTGAGTTTGGAAATGTTGAGGAAGGAGGATGGCGCCGTAACGACATTGGGATCCACCCTGTTGGGATTTTAGGATCTCAACAGACTATTCACGTTATTTTCGCCCGAAGATAACCTTGATTTTTGAGGAAAAGAAAGTGCACGGTTGGGGATCCAAGATTGAAATGGGTCACATCAGAAACTTGTTTACCTCTTATTCGTTTGTTTGGTTCGTGTCAGTTGCCACTCTGCATGAAAATGCACGAAAGTCTAAGGAATTGCTTAGACCGTGAAAGTGCACGTTGAATTGAACTAAGCTTGACCCTAAACATGTGTGCAGGAAAGCATGCGTTCTAAGAAGGAAAACGTGAAAACATTCACAAATATTGTCCTTAGAAACTTCTTTGTCGCGTTTGAAGCATCTCTCAACCTGCTTCGGTACTTGACGTTCATAATTACTAAGTTTCATCGAATGGAAGACGCACTTTTTTCCGCTTTATCCATGGATCTTCAATGCGGTGCGTCATAATCGCAATTTTTTTTCGAAGTTCCCTCGCTTTGGTCTCTACACCACACTTTATGTTTTATGCAGAAAAGGCTAAGTTTGGTTGTATCTTCCAATGTATGATACGAAGTGTAATAATCATATTTCGTTCCTTCTTCTTTTTCTGCTTTTTCTCTCTGCATGGTGGTACTAAAATTCCGGTGCATCTTACAATCGATGGCGTCTTCCGTTCGATGAAATACGGAATTAAGTTAGGATAATACGAATCATGACATGTGCACAAGGTGTTGCAAAATTTAATTTATATTCCTGAGAAAGTTTAACGATTTTTAAGTTTAATATCCGATTTTAACGTCGAAAGGTCCGATCTATTCATGGACCCCCTGCTCCTTCTGATATGTTCTAGTTTCATTGAATTTTGTTCTGAGTTCTACGACATAAAAATGAAAAACATTGCTATTTTTTCACGGGGTTCATTCATGCTCGCGGGGGATACAGAGATGATAGTAGTGTGTCTTAGGGTGTATCACAATAACACTGTAGGGAAAAGTTATCTCTTAACTTGTTTTATGAAGGTCGAAGAGGAATTATACTAGGCCGTGTGCACTTCTTTTTTTTCTGCAGCCAGTTGAGGCAAACTGCAAATAGACAGGAAGTGAATCCTGCATGCCTGCCAGCTTTATAAGCTAGTTCCCTAAAGATGAAAGCAAGTGACTTCATTAAAAGAACTGCTTAGGCGCCAAGTTTTTCAATCCTGTTCTCAAAATATTTCTCTTCTAATGTGCGATCGGAGTGAATAATACAAAAATGAGCCCCCGGTGACGTCTACGGTATTATGTTACCGCATTTAACCTCAACTTATTTTGGGATTGAGCCCGTAATTACGATGTCAGTCCCTGTTGAAAATCACATCGACTTTGCGACCAAACACATAGTCGGTGTGTTTTACTCATTATCCCTTTGCGCTCATTTTAGGTTGAACAACGTTCATGTCGAAAAATAATTAGCACATGGATTTAGGTTATAGTGTTCGATTCCATTGATGTCATTTTCCATTCTTGTGTATTTGCAGATGTCATATATGCGCAGCCGTGTAATATGGAGGAAAGTGAGAGATGATGGTTAATCTCTTGAGGTTTCTCAACGCTGATAGCAATCCTGGGTAAGTTTTGAAAGGTGCAAGCTTGTGTTGAAATGCAAACGTTTATTGGTTTTAATTTATTTCTAGCGCGTAATACATTTTAAACTTCTTTGGTATGACACTTGACAACCATCTAATGAGAATTGATGTGTGATTATATGTTTAATTATTGCACTTATTCTATAAACAAATTGCTAAAAAAGCTTAAGGGAGCATTTGCGAAAATTCTCCATGTATATTTTCTAACTGTGGGACTGAGAATAAGAATTAACGCCTGAATATAACCACTGTACTAGACGGCGTGGGTGTTGTTTGGATAGTTTTCTTCATGGTGTCGTGTCAGGGCCATGCGATCCTTGCGATGCTTACATGAAATTTTTTCAAATTATCAATCCTCTCATGGGTAATTGTAAAACCTATAATGTGCATGGTAATATAAAAAGTATGGTTATTTTTTAAGTGAAAAATGAAGATAATCCACATTGCAAGTACGTCAGTCACATATGATGATTTTTGTGTGATTTTAAAATGTTGAGTTTTTTATGGTTTCGGTGCATTTTTTCTGGATGTGCAATGCGATACACAAATTCTTGATAAAGACGTAAACAGTGGTTCAATATCATTGACATATGCATGTATAGTTTCTCTTATACATGTTTATGAGTAATCCTTCCCGAATCCATTTAGTCGATTCAACTATCGTTTTATCTCCTTTCCAAAATATCCCCATGACCAGAAATGCCATTTGATTTCTCGTCATTAAACGACAATAATAAGCTAACAAGCTTGTATTTGTTGGCATTATCCGACGGTTAAAACTGGTTTCAAGGCGATAAAATAATGGAAATTGCTCTTACAACCAGCCATAAACCTTATAAAACCTATTAAATTTGCAGTTTCATGTAAACTTGTAAAGGTCTTTTCCAACAAAATTGTCAACTGACAGTGTCCTACTGCTTATTCCGGTAGATATCTCGATAGCATTGAAATGAAGACGGTTTTCAAGCCATTATCCTCTTCATGTACATGTACATGTAGTTTAAAATCCGTGATACGGTACCGTATGCCCTCTTATCGCACTTCTCAGTGAGTTATTTCTGTGAAGCGGCAAGGCGGCATGAAAAATCCATCAAGGAAACCAGACCCTGATGACTAGTCGACGACAGAATTTTCGTACAAATGGCGTCGTTTAGTGTCGTCAATTCACGGTGATGGATTGCACTCCTCATTCTAAAATAGCGCATGATCTTTATTTTTCCAATGCATTATATTTGAATCTGTTAGTTGATTAAATTGTCATAGTGAGGAAGATTGGTTTGATGGCGAGACATGCCTATAGGTTGAATTTCACTGCATTTTATACTCGAACATTAAATTTGAGACAAAGAATGCGATAAATTTGCTACAAAAACCAATAGCAAGACTCGAAACATGCACGTTGGGAGATGGCTCGCATTTTTGCCATCCATCTTTAACCGCGATAAATTAGCCTTTGGTTACCTGATGGTCAACTGATTTGAAATCAGGAAATTTTCATTACTCGTAAATAATACAGTGGCACTGTTAATAACGTGGACTGGTTTCACTTCGTGTGCTAATTTTTATCTTTATTTCTGCATTACCAGTTGTCACGTTTCTGAAATGCTTAAAAATGTTAGAAATTGCCAGTCCATAAAAGCGCCAGTAGACTGCTTAATAATATACTACTTTTGCTTCTTTTCTAATATCTGAACATGTTTGAGGAATTTATAAGATCACGAAGTCTAAATGAGCACCTGCGTACGATTTTTGCTACATTTCTGATGTTTAGATATCATACTTCTGCTCCTAGATATTTCAGTCGAAAAATTCAAGTAGCGCCACCTACTATAGTTAACTACCGCCATATTTTATGCCAATTTTATTTTTAACTTTTTCAAGTGCAATGACCACTAGCTAGCTTGCTTTCCAGGTGCAGGTAAAAGCATCTCGAAAGCTATCACAGTACAGGCATTTTTTTCTGTCTGTGGTCAAAGCCCCCATTTCAACCAAGCCATCAGTTGAAAATGAAGATTTCTAAGAATTTCTTCCAAGAATGTCCAAATCAGATTGAGATCTGTGGCAGTCAGTGGTCACAAAAAGGATTAGGTTTCTCAGTGTCGCCACGATACAATATACACGTATATGCTCGACAATTTTGAAAATGACGAGTGTATATTTTATGCTATTCCCTTTTGTGCACAAATGTCACCTAGTGAACTAACTAATGCAACGCGCTACAAAATCAATTTTTTACGGATCGAAGTTACTGATCCATGCACATACGACTTGAACTTTACATGTAAATGTTTCGTAGCTAGCTTATTGGTTTAGGCCCAAATTGGCATGCTCCATTTTAACATAAGTTGTTAGAAACTTTCAGTAATCCGTCAGAAAGTGGCCTTAGCTATCTGTGTGCATCTCAAATGTCACACTGAATTTCAATGTTAAGTTAGCTTTTCCCAGCCTCGTTTTCACTAAAGCCTACTTTGTGACATTGTCCAAAATTGTAAATTTGTGGGTCGTGTATTTAGTTATCCCAAATGCAGCGGATCTGCACTGCTATTTTTCACTTAGGCCTACTATTTTCAGTAACTTGTAACCTAATTTCGCTTAATGACCCACTGCCCTACAACAAAAGGGAATAAATTGAGCCACGTTTTCGCTTTTATTTGCACTGTACTTTCTCCTTGCAACCTTGGAAATGTTAAGTAACCACAAACACATTTTGATGACCATAGATGGCTTCCAATTCACTTGGCTGCTGCGCCATTATTATCACAAGAGTAAAATGTAAGCACGCCAAACTTATGCGAAATGGGGCACCATTTTGTTTTTAACGGTGAACTGTTTTTTCAAAAATAATTGCATACATGCGAGCGTTTTACTATAAATTTCGTTTCATGAAGGTGGCAGAATGATTCGACAGAACGCATACTACTCCCTTTTTACATACCAGTCAAGTTATGAAACAGGTTAGCTATCAGGATTTTTTTATCTGGAATTCATTTCCCAATACATTTAGAAGCTGCCTGTTAGAAACCTGGCTAAGCTTGGCTTACAAAAGATTCCGGGATATGAGAATTAGGTTTCATTCATTTGAATCAGTTTTTTTTGCCATTACATAATTCTGGTTCATTTTAATGCCATATCATCTTGGTCTACAGTACACGCTTACCAACCACCGAACATTGTTAATAAGGATACAGACGTTTTGCAGACAGTGTCTGCCGGTGTTATAATCAGTAAGTGACCTATGACATTGAAAACACGATGCGGTGTAAGTGAATACCAACATGGCATGATCAGATACATTTAGAACTTTTTCCAGCACTATATATATATATATAGTTTAGTTTTAATGTTTCCTTTCACCATGACCAAATAATTTGTCGAGTGCAAAAAATGCTTGAGGAACTATAATTCAAGAATAATTAGTTTTATCCAAGTTTAAGAACGAAATGCATATAAAAAAGGTTTATTCCTTGTACGTTAACGCAGAGTAATTAGTTTTATCAAACCAGCTGCTCGATGTCGTATCACATGATAACGTGCATAAATTGTTTCTAAAATCTTAGTTTTCCTGTTTTTGAAGCTTTCGAATATTTCTCATTTGTTAAATTCCTTGGAAATTCGCTTGCACAAAATGTGAAAATAAACCTGATTCTCCTATAAGTTTGTTTTTATAAGAAAAAACTAAGTAAAAAAAAATGAGAATGAAATTACAACATTGATTTTGTTTATGATTAGTCTACTTTATTTCTCACTTTGGGTTGTCAAATAAAATAACGGTCAATTCAAATCGGCTATAACGTTTAGCTCCCCCTGAGCCGATTGCAAATCTGCAATTCTCGTTTTTCAAGAAAACCGACAGAGAAAATGACCTAAAATTGGCTTTTATCTGCGCCCTGCACTCATCAAATTCTGTCGGAGGAGGAAGATACTGTAGATACACGTGCAAACATCTGAATTTCGCGAAAAAATCGCTGAAACAAATGTTGTTCAACGTTTCGCAGCCTAAAAATAGCGCTCTAATGGTTTCTGCTTGTTAGTCAGCTTTTCCAGCTAAATGCTACGGTTGTGCCCGTGCAAAATTGACGAGCAATTATGTTTTTCAGCTGTTCCTCTCGTTTTGGTTTATTTTTATTGGCCGGTTATGCTAATTCATTTATGCAATCGGAGGTTGCGCATCTGGACCATTGATGGATGTCGAAATGGCTGGTACCAACGACTCATCAGGCAGACCGTAAATAAACTCCGTATTCGTAATTAATTATCCATAGCCCTCCTCTCGATGACGTGCTGACTCCTAGCTCCACTAATATGCATTTGTTAATGGATGCGATTTCCCAGAATGCAGTATACACCCTATCTTTGCTGAAGTAACTATAAAACCATGAATATGTCTCTGGAATGGCGGATAAATGCATTTTTGCATCCCCACAGATTTTCGTCCTCTTTTCTGCTTCCTCGTGCATGATGCAAGATGTCGGCTCGAGCCCAGGGTGCTGCTTCGTGACCCAGAATTCAAATTTTCACAGTGTCACAAGATACACATAATTTCCTCGTGGCGGAAATCTCGAAACAATCAGGAATTCAGTCGGTGAGAAGAAAACTCTGCGAATGATTGTGGAACAGGAGGGCGTTCTTTTTTCCTTTAATTGTTGAAAATTCTCACCTACTGTACATGCACATAGTCTGCACAAAAACGTTTTGATGATGATGCACTTATGACTTGTCACGGGATGCCCCGCTATACGCATCCATGCTCCGATGACCGGGTGCTGATGCGCTGGTGAAGCCAAAAATCAGACCTCGATGAAGGCTGCTTCAGCGGGGCTTACGAGCAGTTAGTTTATCGTGTTGTTGGAACAGCTTGCACGCACCAAGAAGCTCCTTGTTCTTCGCTGAAATTGACACCAAAGGCGTTTGAATGTGTCCATTGCCTCTGGCGCGTTTCCGCTGGATTGATTTCTGACAAGTGCTTTACTGGTTTTCGGCACCGTAGGATACGCGCGTGCCATTGCCTCACAAATACCCAGGAATCTGCAACGAGTTCTGCAACTGCTAAACTCATCAAAGATGATTCCATTGTATAAACACCTACAGGCTGGTGCTATTTTTCCATACCGGTTTGCTGCTCATCTTTTCTTCTTGTCTGGCTCCAATCTCGTGAATTTTCTCTGAACGTGCAGTGTTCAATGGCTTTTGCCAGAGGTGTTCTCCTCTAGATTTCACTGACTATACCCAGCTTCTTCAAAGTATTCTTGAGACTACCTGCAGCTTCTTCAAAGTATTCTTGAGACTACCTGCAGCTTATTCAAAGTTTTCTTCAATACTTGCAGCTTATTCAAAATCTCCTTAAGACATCCCTGCTTTTTGACCAGCTTCGCTGCTTGCTGCCTTTCTGTCAAGGTTGAATTCTTGATCTCTGAACTCTTCTTCAGGTTGGTGGCAGATAAACATCCCAAACCTTGCAGCAGAAACACGAGTGCGTTTTTCCCGCATGCTAAAACATTTCATGTTAATGCTCTGTTCGCTCGGGTTCACCCATTGTAAGTCATACCCGCGCTGAATTTGTCCGTGTTGAATGCAGTGATTCGGTTTCCATTTCCTCACGATGGCCACCTTCCAGCAGACTCAGGTTAGTGTTATGCGAATTGGGCTCCTTGTCCATTGTACTTAATGCTTTTTAATTTCTGTAATTAGAGGCGCTAGAGTGAATTAAAAGCCTGGAAATTGTGGGTTACGACAATGTACACGCCACTCCCAGCAAACAGCATTGTTTTTTGTTCTTGGTATATTTCTTCGTCATTTTACTGTCAGGTTTGATCAACACGAACTTGTTACTCTTGCCAATGTAATGGTAATTGGCAGTTTTCAACATATCTTTACAATGGTGATGAGACTACTCTCCGACCTGGTATGGCCTGCAATACCGTATCTCAGCAGCTATTTTTGTTCGAGGGTTTGGGTTTCTAATTAGATATAGCACAATGGTCATCAGCTACCATGATGAACGAAAAATCAGCTTGTTTCTTTGGAAGATTAGATATTGGTACTGTAAACATGCACAGTGGATTGGAGTAGGGGCACTTTCTGTAGCATTCAAGCTTTCTCGAAGAGCTTAACTGATACTTGAGCATTCAGCAATACTGCGACTTTCCATTCGGTTTAGAATTACTGCCACTTTCCATGCGGCTTAGAACGACTGCGTGTCAAATAACCATCTTGGACGTACTTGAAAACTCAGTCCCAGGTTTTCAATATTTTTGATTGCCAGAGAATTTCGCAGGTAGCCAGTTGAGATGGTGAAGAATGTGAAGTTGCTAATTTTTTTAAAAAAAAAAATTAGACTAGCAATATACCACACATAAAAAAGGTGTCTGCATTGCGTGGTCTTCAGTATTGATCTTTATGCAGCTCTCAAATTTCCCAGGAGTCGTTACTGCAGCTGCTTTAGATGTTTTTATGAAAGTCAAGGGTAGTCGCCTCGGTGATTACCCTATTAGTGAATGAAATGCTTCTACATAGTTATTGAGTTGTTTTTGCTAATAATTTCCTGATGTCTGTAAACGTTTCCAACACGCTAAGCGTGAGCTATCCTTTGGCGAATTTGGGTGCCAGATTGGGTCGCACTTTTAGTGCACAGCTGCGCTTGAACTGAATCCATGTTTGTTGCGAAAAAATCGATTTATTTTCATTTTCAATAAAAGGTTATTGAACGCACTTCCGATCGCAAGTTCAAGTTGTGCTTGCGATTTAGTGACTTGGAGATAATGCCAAAAGGATGGAACAGTTTAGGTCAAGAAATGTCATTTGAGGTCCTTATTTTATTTACATGTACTTATCGGAAATTGTTATGCCACAGCAAGAATCTGTTAAAAGTATCAGGGAAACCCAATTCAAGACTAATTGGTATCTAGAAGCGTCGCGTCAATCTAAATGTCAAGCAATCTTATCAATTGGTAGAACTTGTTTTTGCATCTCAATTTCTGGAATTAAACTAGATTATCTTGAGCGGTTGCGGTGTGGCCTTTTCCGCATTGCTTTAAAATTGTAAGTACACGAAGGCCTGTATTGTCATCTAGTTGTTGAAACAGGTTTTCGGGTAAAGTTTCGCCTAAAGGCTCATTTTTTTTTTATTAACGTGGGCCTACTAAAAGAATTTGACACGAGGTTGTTTAATCTGGAATGATCAATATTGAAATTAACTACCATGTTCTATAAAATTAACTGCTTTTACGTGGTCTTTCTTTTCCTATCAGGAGCAGCTAGCTCCCGGTTACACGGTGACCCGCCGGTGTATCATCCTCTGTCCTCATAGATTAATAGCGTAATATGTGCTCTGTAAAGATATTGTAGGTAAAACTAGAAATACTATCTTGATATCAAAATTTGTGGCTGCCATTTCATTAAAATATTCAACAAATAATTTTAGCACTCACAGCTACCTTAGCTGAGATTTGAAGATATCTTTCAAGGTAGTTTATAAATTACATAGTGGCACGATAAGTCATGTTTACTTATTGGGCAGGTCTTAAAGCGATTCAGTAGTTATTTTTAATGTCTTATCTTCTGTTTGATTTGAGTAACGTCCTTATAAAATAAATGTATATACTGTATGCTGTACACGAATAAACAATCATTGGTAGCGATTATCGATGACGATATTTCGTTTCCTAACCACGAGGTGGACATGAACTCTATAGACCGGATAGTTCAAATCCAAGAATGATGTACGACTGGAAATGAAAATGTTACATTGTTAACACCATTAACAATGAAGAGGTGACGCCAAAAGTTCCTGAAGCTTCTCCTTGGAATCTTTCAATTACAACAGTTTTAGCTAAGTGAACTGGTTCAAATTACTGGAGGCTATTTGATTGAACTATGGAGTACTTGTCAGAGATTTTCCTATAGGCAAAATTTGTTTTGATAATTGCAAATATCCATTTTAGCTAGCGTTTGTCGTACATCACGGGCGTACATGTGTTTATAGTGAACTTCTATGAATCGCAGCAAACGTAATAATAGTGCTGGCGAGCCACAGACAGCAACCATATTTATTATTCGACCTTTTTTAGCGGTAAGGTAAAAATAAGCTAAATTTGAATAAGGTAGTACTAGTTTTTCTGAAGGTTGTGTAATCGAGGTGTATTTCACGCATTCCATAGCTTTGAAGTCACCTATATGTAAACAACTGAAAACTAAGAGGGCAAGGGTTTAGTTCAATTTGTGGTTCTTGTATCCCTTACATGACCCACACGCCATGACGACTCGTTCTTGCTCTTGTTTTTATTTCTAAACTTCTGTTAAACTCGATTGTTTCTGCGCAAAAAAGTATTCCTCTTTAGTTTAAAAGTTGATAGGCGCCATACTGTAGTTATTTGCACCAATAGGCTATACAGTATTATGAGTGGCACGTAAAGGTTTGCGCTGAGCTGAGTTGTAATAACTCCATCCAATGTACAGTAACAAATGGCTAGCCCTGTAATCGTACATTTACTTTAAACTTGGCGTATACGTTTTCTTGTAATTTGAAGTTTAGCGCAATTTCAATTGCTTAGTCCATGTATCTGTCAGTGTGGTCTAAGAGCAAGATCTAATCAAAACATTCGACTTTTATTTTTCAGAGTCCTCATACTCCACCACTGATAGTGCTACAGATCGACATGGAAGTAGGTGTTCACGATGAGTTCAGCTGTAATGAATTCAAAAGTGTCTGCAATGGACACATCCATGCTGTCTGTCAACCGCAACAAGTTGATGAAGCTGGCGGAAGGCATAAAGACCAAAAAGAAGCCCAATCACAAGAACAAGTCTTTGAACTTTAAGAAAGACCCTGGCTACACCAACATCGAACACTTGGTATTTGGGACCTACCGTGCAAGGCCATCGCTGTCCAGTCCAACCTCTTCCGTCACCAGCCCTACGCATCTTCATCATGCCACAAATGGGTTTCCTTCCACGCCGCCTGAATCGAGGGTTCAACTGAGTCCTGGAGCATTCCATGACTCAAGGCGGAACTCAGGAACAAATGGGGTTCACGAAAATGCTAACGTTCCTAATAATAAAAACGGGTTAAGTGGCATCAAGCATAATGCACCCGGCCAACCACGGAACGTTACTCCCAGCGAATCTTTTGATTCCGATGTGCCGGACCATCATGACGAAGTGAAATTTGACAATCACAATGTGAACCATGCCAAACCAGCAATGGAAATGTCGCGCAGTGTCCAACATTCTGCTACGGGGAATTCTAACGCCGCTCTTAGCTCCGGAATTCCTTTGTTTTTTCCAGTTGGACCAGAGATGCCATGTGGCTTTGCAGAGCCACCACGCATGCCATTGGTCAGCACCGCTGCAGCGATGAATCGATTTCTGGATGGCTCCGTCCATTCGCCACCAGTGCACCTTCTGGTCCAAGGAAAGTACGTCACACGGGAGTTTAGCGCCGACTTCAACAGTCCCGATGTTCAGGAGCAGCTGGCCTCTCCAACTGTGGAAAGGCGCCCGAGAACCACCTACAAGGCAGATTGCTGTATGCCGCGAAGCTCGGACGAAATCCAAAGCCGGAGAGGAACGCCATCTCCGAAGCTACCCGGTTCTGCACCGAGGACTCCACCTGGGGCCCCTCGCGGCAGCATGAAGGCACGATCCAAAAAAGAGGTTCCACCACCGTATTGGAGTTTTCGAGGCAGCAAGCCCCCAGCCACTAAACCCGGCCCTCTAAGATCCGCCTCGCTGTGTGCCGCAAACAAAGTGACGAAAGTCGATGCTAGAACGCTGCCGAAGTCCGAGTGCGAAACGGTTCCGCCGCAGGAGCTTCAAGACGCCAAAACCAAACGGCCGCCCAGCTTGTCGTCCGAGCTTCCCGTATCGAAGAAGGTAAGTTCAAGAGGGTCTAGCGAAATACCCGTCGCTAAGAAAAGCGCCCCACCCAAATTTGCCCCTAACAATCGGCGTGTTCCGAGCGCGCGAGAACGGGCCGTCTTGCGGCCTCCTACTCGGAAGTCGACGGATTTCGATGCGACTGATGGCCCCTTGTGCGCCCCAATGGCCACGTCCGTACAAACCATGCGCAAGGTTTCTGTCTCTGCCGCCAACCCAGCCTGGCCCACTGTGTCCACCAAAGTCAAAATCGTGATGGAAGCTGAGAGCGAGTCCACCGAAGTGAACAACAACAAATGCGGCAGTTCTGGAAGTCTTAACAAGACAAAGTGCGGCTCCCGGGCGTCATTCGCTGGGTCTGGTGGCAACTTGGCTGCAGCCAAGCTGCGCTCTGCCTCCCGTACCTCACTGCCGGGCTGCAGAACTGCCAATCCACCAAGGACGGAACGACCAAAGACATGCGTCTCTCCAGTCGGAGTTGGAAATTTTACTTCACGGAATCGCTCGACGTCCGCTTGCTCGCTGGCCGCCAGTCATCGACTGGGGTCCAGCTCTTCCCTCGGTGGAAGCCAGTGTTCTCTGTCCAGCAACCAGGGACGACGCCCAGCAGCCACTTCCAGAATCGACACCGGTATACGCCACAGCTTTCATGCGGGTGGATCAGCGGCAATTCCGGCAAGAGTATCGCCAGCACGAACGATTCCGAACGGACGATCCTCATTGAGGGTGCCGCCGGGGAATGTCGGGAAGCCGCCAGTTTGTCCAGGAAATCCTGTCGGAAAGCCAGCCCCTGTCGCCCTGAAGGACAGAGGTACTGCAGCGACCGCGTCCAGAATACAGCAGCCAAGAAACGTTGGGAGCAGAATTCAAGGCCCAAAAGTTGGCGTGGTTAAGGGGAAAGTAGGCGGACAACGAATGGCTTCAGAGCCTGTCCCAACGGCCAATGGAACTGCCGCCCCATCAGAGGTTGGAAGCCCTACAACGCCGGAGGACAAAGAGCACAGTCAGTCGGCTATCCCAAGTCCGGCTTGCGATACCGTTGAGCAGGAGGTCCAGCCGGTGTACATCGATGCCGTAAGTGAAATATCCAAAGATGTGATGCAGCTTCACAAGTTCCTGATCGAGGCCTTCCAGGGAGACGCCACGTCTGGAAACACCAACGCCGCATCAGCGAATGTTGACCGCAACGATGGGTTGGAAGCAAAGCCCAAAAGTATTACTACACGGAATGGATCAGCGGAACTGGACTCGCTGCAGCCGCAAGTCGATGTGCCGCTGCTCAAACAGGAAGTGGTAAAACCAGACCATATGACTATTGGTGATAATTCTGGAGCGCCGGAAGAAGGCGTTGCTGCCGCCAGCCACCCAACCGAGGCACCGTGCGTGTCCAGCTTGCCGCCGGTGCCAAGATCCATCAGGAGGACCATCTCTCTACCGAGAACTTGTTTCCTGCAACAGTGGAGCACCCCGCCACCCCACCCTAGTCGCAGATCCTTGCCCAGCAGATCGCTGTGCCTGGCCAGTTCTGCAGGTCCCGAATGGCAGGTGCTGCCCCCTGGCGGATCCGAGCTGGCAGCTCGTAAGGTAGGACCCCTTCATCAGTGACCCTTATGTGTCGCATGCTGGCATGCCCACGGAGGGGAACGTGGAATCAATGTCCGTGTCCGATGCTGTGCTTGTCGTGTCTCGTCTTGGGGTGGCATGCTGTGGGAATTCGAAGGATTGACGTGTAACAAAAATATAGTTTGTCTGTCCACGGATAGAAACTAATCGATGGCGAATTTATTAACGAAATGCTCGTCTCACATCGCTTTCACCATGTTCAAACCTTCATCCTCTTCCCGCGTCAGAATTAATGGATGGCACTGTTTGAGTTCTAAAATCAAACACAAGAGGGCAGCATCTTGCGTGTTATGACAGCGTGCTATTAGGAAGGTGACTTTTCCGCATAGTAATACATGTAGTTGGTTGTTGCTGGGCCATGAGAGTAACCAAGGGATAAATTAAGACTGGGTAAATTGGAAAGCGTGTTTAATATCTCACATGATGTGATCTGCAAAAACATGGCGATGTGATCCTGATTAGTGAACTCTCCTGGAATGTAGCTGTTTTGTACACGTTCTTCAACTGTCATAATGTTGTCACATTTTGACAGTTTGAAATAAGCGGGCTCCTATGTTGTCCCATGAGGAACTTGGGGTGTACATTTCCCGCTATGTCACTAAATGATCAGTAGATAGCGCCACCGTCTGCGCACTAGGAAGCAGTACGGTTTCTTGTTTGAACCGTGCAGTTCAAAAAATATAATAGAATAATTTAAAAAGGCTAAAAATGGAACGTTAATTTAATTTTAAATTGTGCCTAGCTTTTCTTAGAAAACAGATTTTAAAAGAATTGAACTTAAACAACTCTGTTTGGAACATTTGTTGAGTTACTTTCTAAATTTTTCCATTGTAACTACGAAAAGTGTTCACATGGTACACACTTTTGAAACTTACCGGTTTGAAAAATGAACGAAATAAGCGTATGGAAATTTTGTATAAAACTGGATAACAATGATGGATTTCAATCCACATTATCCTAATAAAAATAAAAAATATAATAATAAAAAGGGAACCATAGGCAAGTTTGCTGAATGACGTTACCAGAATTAATGGAATAAATTTATAATTATTATGCTATTACTATTATTATTATTATTAATGGATTTTATTGGTATACTGAGAGCAAGTTTCATTATAAATCTAGAGCACCAAAATGGATTTTAGTAGGCTTTTCTTAAAAAAATTTAAATACTAATGACGTGAGCGCTATATATAGCTGAATTTTTTGAAAAACTGCATCACAAATGATGAATTAATTTCTACAAATCTGATTCCATAAGGGGATTTTGATTTAATAGATGTTAAAATTGAAGCCACTGGCGATATGTAACGATTCTTCTTCTTCGTGTGACCTCTCTCGTTCTTTGATCTAATAATGATATCGGTTAATCGTTATTTGACATACTATATGGCGTCCAGGGGCCTTACATTGTCGTACTGTATAATGACCAATATGGGGCATATTCGAATGTGGGGTACTCACGTTACTTTGAGTGGCCATGTTGGGACTCTTCATTATCTTTAATGTGAACATTTGATGTCGTTATTTGGATTAACGACTGTTTTTGATTTCGATTTCACGTGCAAATTGTCATGCGCTTATTACCTTTGTTGTCCACATGTTACGTCTACATACAGTCTGTCGTTGACATAATTACCCCGCACATTTGCACGAGTGTAGACTGTAGTTCACTCGTTTGCCATACGTTGGTAGTTATGTCGTGACCGAGTCGCAATGTGGCGAATTGTTTCCAGCATGGATCGGGCGAAAATCGATAGACGCCCCATGCATTTCAGTTAGATCCATTTCTGCATCTGGATGAGTCGGTTGGTGGATATATCCACCTTTGGAGAGATTTTAACAAATGTTGGTTTTCTGTAACTTCACATGTCCGTTACTCTGATCCATCGGTGAGTGCCATTCTGATAGTAACTTTTCCAGTTTGGGTTCTGCTCTATTTAGGAAATGCAAAGGGTAGTTTGAGAAAATCGAATAGGAGATCACGAAATGCCTTCAATCATTTAAACTGTTGTAATGCAAGTTTGTTTTGATGTCTGTTAGTTTTGAAAAGGTTGTGTCACGCTCGCTGTACTAGACTACTATACTCGTGAATTCTGGACGCCACATATGTGAAATTCCTCGAAATGTTTAATTGGCGAAAACATAGCCTTATTACTGAAGACAGTCTAATTTCCGTTACCCGGAACGCTAGGTGGAGAAATCAGATAGCAATATTGATTCTGGGGTTGGTTTAAAGTTTCCCTTTCCGCATTTGAGAGGTTCTATGACATAGAATTGAGATAGTTGGAGGGTTGCCACCCAACTTTTCCTGTATGACCACCTCATATTGATTGCATAGCATGGTACAGTATTAGTAAACATGATGCAACACACGCATGTAAACACGTTTAAATTGTAGAATGCTCGTTTTCAATGAATTATTTGTTTTGTAAGATATCGTTACTAATTGACGGTCAATGCGTGGCTGCTCTTTTGGAAATATGAAACGAGGCGTCCGACAAGTGCCATAATAATTTTTCTAACGATTCTCATTTAACATATTAAAATATTGTGGATCTCATTATGGCTGGCTGGTGGTGTTTAATAAGCTTTAGACTCAATTCATAAAACCAACCGTCACAGTTGTGCATCATGTGCATTATGAAAGCAAAGAAAGAATAATGCAGTCATAAAATAATAAATAAAGAATCAATACAAATAATGTGATTGCACAATCCTACTGTATTTTAGGATAACTCATACATGCTGTCTAGAGAAGGGAGAGTTATTAAGTTATTTTTAATAAGATTCTTGTATAGGGTCTATCGTTTGGATCACATCTATCCTGTCTAATAATTTGTTGCTTAATTCCCCTAGAGACCCCTCCACCATTCAAATGGACATTTGCTGTTTTATTACCGTTGAGACCCAATTTCCATTATAATGCCATGACCGTAATTCTGAAAATATGTAATATTTTTACAAAAAATTTGACAGTTATCCTTGTATGTTAGTCAATTGTATGTATACAAAAGATTATGCAGTTTAAACAAAAAAAATGTTTGGGTCTCTAGAGGATATGACAGTACATGTCCCACAATATTGATATAATGTAGATCAGTAGCATTGACGGATCGATTAGGTAGAGCCAGCTAGTGGACGTGTTGAAATCAGTATGTTTGTCATACTTACTGACAAGGCAACATTACTGTAAACTGAGGTACAGTGAACATGTACATGTAGCTTAAATTGAAATTATTAAGATGTTGTAAGCAGGGTTTTAAGTACAGGTCAAAAGTACTTATCTTGATGAATTTTATTAGTATTGAAGCCTATGGACTAATAATTATAATACCCTATGAAAATACAGGAGATAAGAAGCTAAACATTGCAAAATTCATGTTGCTTGATGCTGATTGATTGTCAGAACAGTGCTTTCCAAACGTTTGGGAATACAGTGTACATGTATTCTAATTGAGTCACATAGGCTTACTGTTGATTCTCACGCCTGCACGCACAATAATCGACCATATTGGCTTGTGTTGTTGAAACAAACTGACATTATCTGAACGAAAATTGTCTCCAAAAGACACCAGAAGGACTTGCTTGCTGCCCATTTTGCTTTTTATTTTTCCTATGATGTCTTCAGCATGATCTAATTTATAAAGATTATAATATATATAGAATTTACCGTACAGTATCTTTTTTTCCACATATTTCTTTTTTTCAAAATTAATTTCAAAAATTAACTTTAATACAGTACGTGTATCCATTGAAACTAAGCAATGCATTTGGCAGCGATATTTTGTATTAAATAAAAACAAAAAATGATAAATTATGCATTGCAAATATTTATTGATGTCAGTGTAAAATCAGCAATTAATAATTGAATGTTGAAAATCTGAAATCTGAGTTCATGCAAGTGTTTAATTTTTGCAATTTTTTGCAAATTGATTAACCCACGCGTTTATTGGAAATGTTTAATATATATGGATAAGAATTAGTCTCGGAGCATGCATCACAAACAAATTCCACTCCTTACTGTGTTGCACTGGAATTTCATTTTGGCCGTCACAAATCATTACACGTATGCTACACAGTAATTGATCACAGGAAGGCAGCTAGATTTCAGGTTAAATACAGAGTACTTCTTATTAAAGGTCTGGAATGTATATGTAGCAGTAAGTTCATTTACCCAGTATTAGAGGTTTAGGATTCATCAGAGATACGTTTCAGAGATTTATCATTGCAAAAGTAGGGCGTAAACTTTGTGCATTGGATCTGCAAGTCTTATTAAACTAATGTTTGATTAGGAAGGTAGCATAACTATTCAGATGGTGACTTATGGCCGGTTTCAGGACTATAGGTTAAACTGCATGAAGGAAAAGCAATTCGCACTTGATATAAAAGTGGGTAAAATCGTCACTTTCGAATAATAGATCGAATAAAATCCTTAGGGATTTTGTCATATATAGCTTCGACATGCATGATTAACAGTTGCCTCATTATAAACACTTGTACAAGCAACATTCAACCATTTCGAGATCCCAAGAAATTGCTTTGAATAGGTCATCGCCCCATTTTTAAATTTATCCTTCTCATGTCTCCTTTAATTTTAGTTCTGGATTTTAATAATCCCTATCTAAATCGCAGTTTAATAGCTTTTGAAATTGCAGTCTTAGTTCCTAGTATTATGTGATTAAATGGTAGCAACGCTGTGACCTTTTGTCGCTTTTTTGTTAAAAAATTCCATCAATACTTTGTTGACGTACTGAATATACTGCGTGGTTTCCTCCATGCAGTTGCTTTACTGCGCTCGGTTATAACGTTTACAAAGTGCAAGATAGCATTTCTCAACTTTATCAATTATTTAGTCGGTTGGAAAGACGCGAGGGCGGAAAAGTAAACTGAAATTACACGGAAGAAAGTATCCAGCTTACCTGGCAGGTCTTGCGAGACAGCTCCTTCGATCTGATTTCAATTTTTAAAGCAGATCAGCTAATTTTGTGTAGGAGGCCAAGCAAACTGGATATGGTGAATTACTGAAAAGTCTGTGTAAGAACTGAGATGTTGTCCTGGGGTCTTAATTTAAAATAATGTCACCAGCGGAAATGAATCGCTGATTTTGTTTTCTATCATGTTGTTTCAAACCTCCAAAATTAGATCCAAGGTAAATATTTGCTCAAGATATAACATCGAACATTTGTTGCTGGGTTTCCAAAATAAAATCTGATTTTAATACTTGTTTCATTACATGGCTAATGCGAATATGTGATGAGGATTTGATTTTTACCGACCTCAATAGTCCGCCGTGTGCGCAATGCATGTATGAACAATTGGTAATTTGAAGATGGCCTAATGGATACCTGAGTAAAAAAGGCATGTGGGGTAATGATGCCAACGTAGATGCGCGGGATCGTATTGATCCTTTTCAGGGCAAGGCTACACTGTAGATTCGCAAAGTGAAATATTGTTATTGGAAAAGCACTTTTCGAAAACTTAATTAAATTTGTAAGTTTGCCAGTGACGTCATTCGAATAATCATCGTATACTGCTGGTAGCTTTCGGTTATGGAGGTGTGCAGACTGCAGTAGTATATTTATAGGCATGAACGGAGTGCGATAAACACGTATAAACACACATGTGCCCACAGTGTAATGCATTAATGTGTATACATAAATTTACATATAAACCCCCAAACGCTTCAAACTACCCATGTGTAGTAAATACACAGTTGATTTCAAAAATGTTTACGCATTGCTAGATGCCGATTTAAAGCAGTAGCTGATTGTGCACATACAAGGTGATTAAAAATGAATGCAGCTGTTTCGTGAATCGAGTTTGATAATATCAAACATGCATCCCTCAAAGTTTTCTTTGAAATTTTCTGGCGGTGAACTGTTCCCATCTTCCGCCGATAGAGGGCGATGAGTTGAAAGATGCCATTTTGTGACTTAGCACCCCCTATCGGCGGACGGCAGAAACATTTTACCACATCTAAGGGAGGTTAAGTGTATCTCACGTACCATAAGTGCTAGAACCTTGGAATATTTCATGGGAGCGCTAGTTCTCGGATACAACATTAGGGTGAATAGTCTCCTCCCACTCGCTGTCGTTCTTAGGGTTTCCACGACTGAGCTCTTCTTCAGGTTCCTTGTTTACACACTTCAAGTTCATGTTGTCCACCTTTGAAATGTGTTAAGAGTTAATGAAAGTCGATGCTGCGGTATTTGTCACAATCTCAGAAGTGTAAACTTAGAATTGCAATACAAATGTTTGGTGGTGCTCATCGTAGATTAGGCTATATTATGTTCACCCACACCTACGGTACATGTACCATTATTGTGTAATCTATCAGTACTGTTTATCTTGGTTTATGAAGTGGGGTCAACTTATGATTTTGCCAATTGGCTACGCGTGTCTAAGAGCAAGACGGTTCTATGTTCGGAAATATCGATGATGAATGTGGAAAAATTTCAAAAGATACTTGGAAATGTTTGACCTGGCAGGTCTATTCAAAACCATTATAGTACATGCATGGCCTCCTCTATTCGCTTGTTGCGTGCAAAACACGCATATTTTCGTTTTCTTCACGATCGACAGCGAAGAAAATCCTTTAGAAATGTTGTTTTCTTTAATGAGAGTGAACATTTCATTGGCATGCATTTGTTCAGAAACTTTAGCCCATCTCGACCTCCTTCATGGTTAAAAACTTTAAAAGTACAAAAAAGTTCGGGCAGCACACCGCTAGAATGGACGTTTCAGAGCGTAACCATTTTCAATTACACCTTTAGCAATTTATTTGTGCAGCGGTGCCTCTCATCAATTAAGGCGCTCACAATTGAGCTTTTTTCTGGTGCAAGCACCATCGAGCTGCAGTCTCCTTCATTGATACAAATTGCTTGATCTGAAAGATTTCAAGGTCAGAAGTTCAGCCAAATTCATATCTCTTCACTGTTCAGTTCATTTTTTGGGGTGTGAGATGCGGGCGGAGATAGGGAGAGCTGCTATGGGATGCCTAAACTTACATTATTTCACTTTGATGCTGGAGAGGTCTCGTTACAGAGGCGCAGATGCTTTCTGAAGAGCTCAAGATACATCTGGAGAGATATTGTATTGGATGTTAGGGAAGAAAATGACCATTTTTCACTTCAGCGTTGATAGTATTTGACCAGCTGTGATTATTTCACTTAAATATCCCTGGCAAGGTCGGACAAGGGCATTTGTCCCCTTTCACGTGACGTCTTCGAGACTCTTGGTATTTGCTCTTCGGCTGTCTTCAAGTATAGTCTACTGAAGTGAATGTTCTGGATTCTTCGTTCTCCTTCATCATTGTAAAGTGCCTTGCCACGACAACTGTTTGATAAGCATTTGAAGATGGATCCTATATACCACTGGACTACTCTAACTACCAAGTTTCCAGAGGCCCCAAAGAGCGAATGATGATGAAATGGATTTATCTTCAGGTTCTTTGCCGTTATTGCTTGTGTCGAGATCAGTGACGTTGGTCTGTCATCATGCATCCGTATCCTTGTCCGGGGAAGTCCTCTTCCATGGGACTTTACACGGTGTGGCGAAATCGCAGCCCCAGAGACAGGGCAGCAATTCCTGCAACTGCACATTACAACATCCTTTATTCGAGGGACCAGACGCTGCTTCCTGCGCCTTCAAAGGATGTTGACCACACTGTGGAGTATGTTTCGTGTTCACGGATTGTACGAGATGTGCCAAACACGAATGAAGGGTTGCTCCGCAAAAAACATCTTCCGATGGCGCTGCTGTGGTTTCTTGGAAATACTTGTAAGGAATGTTGCCTACTCGGACTCTTTTTCAAGGTAATACCTAGACCTTTCGAAGTTTGCACTCTGTTTTGAGACCTTAAGGTTCTAATATTGAAAACCAATGACGTTTATATGGCTGGATAAAATAGCCATGACAAAGCTAGAGTAGCAAAAATCCATTCATTGATTGAAAGTTAGTTCAGCAAGGCAACGTATTGATAATGAAAACATAAGAATTCCGATATGGCATGCACACTGTATTGCTACTTTAAGATAACCACCATGATTCTGCATTGGATTTATATTAGGAGTCCAGCAGTGCATGCAGGTAACATTTGTACATTACACAATCCTTCAGTACTGCATATTGCGTTAGTCTAATCGCAGCTGTCAACATTTTAGTGCATTGTGCTTTGTGACGTTGCTTTCAAATTCCATGGAAACTGTTGGTGATTAATGTTGTTCAATGGCAGGCGAATATAGCTTTTAAAAAGCTGAAAGCGTTTTGAATGACGCAAATTCCATTATTCTTGATGTGATAATGGTTCATAAGAATACAAGCCATTTCCATATTTCAAACAGTTTCACAGAAAGCACCACATGTAGGCTACTGTATATCATCAGTGTTTCACAAATCGCAATCTCTATTGCCATATAGACTACAGTATATGTCACTGCCTCTGCCATATTATTTCATTGAATTAATGTTATTGAGTCTCTGGTGACCAATTGCTGATAATGACAACGTCCATTATGCCATTGACATGTCATTACCGTTAATAGTTCTTAATTAGCTTTTGGTATATCCTAGCTTACTTTGGGCATTTTTAAAAGATGAAGGTTTACTGCACATGTATTGTTCACTTTAATTGAAAAATATTGTAATACAAACGCGTTTAACCTAGAGTGACTTTAGTGACTTTTTTGGCAAAAGTTGGTCATGTTCTTGCACATGTAGCACATTTCTCGAGTCTCGCATAGTGCAATAAAGATGTGATTCTAACAACCTGTAGAGTCACTGTATGGTCTAGATACATGTACACTGAATGTATTGTTTTCTACCAAAGTGCGCCTATTAATGACCGAATCCTTTGATTATTTTGATCAAATGTTCCCTTACGCTGTTTACGTGCATCCTTTACAGTACCTGTAATTTAATTATACACCATTAATCCCACTTTGACTGCTGTCCATTACTCTACTACAATGCACGTTCCCTTCTTACCATTGTTTTCTGCATTTGCGTTGGTAGTAGATTGTAAAGTATGTACACAGGCTACTAAATTCAGTTTACAAGTAATTGGATACATGCGACCTCGTACAGTGCAAGACTCGTTAAAGATGCATCTTCATGTATTTTTCATCGAAGAATCGCATTATTGTTTCATGCCAACATGGCTTCTTGTAGGTTTCTGCAGCGATCCAGAAAATCTTCGTTTTTCTCCTTAGCACATGTAGCCGACGTGTAAAACCATTATTAATTGAATGTGTGGCGGGCAGTAAGTTAATTGCGATGGCGTGTATTTTCACTGACCAAAAGCGAGATATGGGAGAAAATTGAGGGCTGATGCTTATGAACAAAAATCTTTCAAATTTTCTCGACATGTTGTTTTTCTTTTCATCTCTTTACGTCCTCTTTAACGGGATCTTTGCGTGGGAAGTGATCGTGATTTCTGCTCGTTGTTTTCTTCGGAATTACTACCTGACTGACACGCAGTTGTTATGACAACCTCTTGGACTTTGTGCAACATTTCCAAGCAACCGGCATTTGATTGCAGTGACATGTTTCCTGCAATAGGAATTATTTTTCCATTACGTTAACCAACAAATAAAGAATCAACGACAACTGCTGGACTTGAATTCAAATTGACATGCGCGTGGTAACAAAGTAGCGAAAGAAATCCAGAAATCCCTGGGTGCTATTTAGAGGGAAACGATGGGGCGATATGATTGTATTGTTTTGTCACGGTATAATGAAATTGGATATTCAAATTAAGACGTAGGCCTGGCCTAGATGCCAAATATAAAGGAAAAGTTTTATATCTAGCCAACTTCTGTCATGCATTATGATTATGATCAACCCACTTAGTCTTATAAAACTGCCGTATTTACGAGCCTATCTTAGTGCACCTGACAGGTTTATCTGAAGACGTACAATATGACCCTCATGTCTCATGTCCTGAGCATGGAATAGGCAATATTGCACGAAACCAGAGATTCCGAGCGTTTTGTGTGGTTGTACGTCTGTTCATCTAGAGATGTCAAATCCTGGAAATGAAAATATTGAAGTGAAGTGGATCTTGAGCTTTACCGTTTTCTAAAATGACTGCTATGTTGTTGGTTTCTGACTCGGCCATGCCACGCCCAATTTTATTATAAAAACAATTGCACCAGAAAGATAAAAGCTTCCCTATTGAAGGCCATTGGTCACTGTGCATATAGATCGAGGGCTTTGACCCATCTCCATTATTTCGAACAATTATTTCAATGGATGTCTACCGACATTAGCCCAATATTAGCATTATGATGGAACGATTAGCTCTGTTATCGTTCAGCCTGGGAGTCAGAAAATACAACCATTAAAATTCTTTTGTAGTCTATTGTTGGCAGAAAGATAACGATAGCAATAGAATTTAGTAAATTGGTTTGCATGCGATTGATTTGCGGATCTTATACTGTAAATCATATTGGTAGTTAGTAGCTGATGGATGTTAACTGAGCATGCATGATGCTTTCATATTGTTTAGATGCTTGCTAGCTTGCCTGCTATTGCAGTGCTAACAACTATGTTTTTTTCTTTCTAGGTAAGTTTTTGCTCTGTTTCGAACAAGCAGAAGTGTTGGGTGAGCCACAATCGCACCATTTGTTAATTTCTGTTGGGAGAACCTTAATTTGCAATGGGAAGTTGTTACATGTACATGTATACTGTATAATTAGCCCACTGATTCAGTCAAAACCCCGTAAAGTTTATAGAATAATCTCATTCTCATCCAACAATTAGATAGTTGTTATGTTGTAGGAATCATTTTAGCCGCATATAAATGGTATACTTAGTCAACGACGGATTTTGAGGATTGATCCATCTTTCGTGATTGATCTACCCAAGTAGGCCTAGTCTTTGTAGGAGGACACGTTGTGAAGCCATTTTCAACTCTTCCATCCTATCTGTATAGAATTCTGTTTTCAGAATCCTTTTTGCGCCATGATTTATGTCTTCACAAAAGTCCTCCACATGATGTAAGAAGAAAAAATGCGAGATGAATGGAAATCTCAATGGCGATAAACGATTAGAATGACCACTCTTACTCCTCGATATAGGAAATTCACGCTTTGAGATGACTGTTGGACGAGGAGTGATGATGGCTTCCAGAAAGTAATTTTTTTGTAATGATAATAATTCTTCCTGCTCCTTTAAACTGACAGAAGCTGGTATGATTTCAAAAACTTCTTCTTCGACCAGCATGGTAGTTCAAACATTATACGGAAATGATGTTGATCTCTGATTTTACGGCTTCGTAATATTTTCAAGTTCAAATCTGGAAGTCCATTGGTACAGGCTTAGAGTAACATCTTCACGGCCTATGAATGGGCTTATAAACGTGTAACAAAAAGTTCGTGAACCCGTCCAAGTAGCTTTGGAACCTTTGGAGATTTGGGCCTAAGCCTGGATGAACTATGGGTATGTGCTGCAGCCAGTTAAATGAGACTGGCACGCTTATCTCGTCTCGCCCATGTCACATGACTCACTTTACGACAGATGGCGGGCAGCCAGGCGACTTTTTTAAAAACTACAGGAAACCCTGGTTTCGAATTCGAGTCTTAAAAAGGAGGGAGCCTTATACCCCTCTTATTTTCATGAATGACACGAGGGAGAGCGGCTATAAGGGCCGAGAGGTTGTAACCCCAACCCTGAAAAGACTTTAAAGGGGCCAAGTCGATCATTCAATGGGAGCATGTGCCCGACTCGGGGCTGTTAGCATTTAGTTACATAATGGGCCAATGCGGGCGAGCAGGATTGGTACATAAGCCGCACCACATGGGCCACACCTGCTTTTCAAGTTTTAAATAATCGTTAGATGTTTAAATTTCCTCAGACCATTCCTTCACATTTTTTTCTGAGGAAATTTCCATAAGAGATGTGGATCTGCAATGATTAGGTGTGCATGTACTCTGAGCAGTGCATCTGCAGGTTTACCCCAGACTTGGGATGCCTGGAATTGTCAAGGAAATTGGATTTATTTTGAAAATATCAAAAAATATTCAACACTAGTTATTGGTGGGCGCAAAAATCAAGAGATGACTTTCAATTTTTTAAGCAGTAAACCTAGCAATCCTTACATTGGCATAAAATATATGTCATATTTTTGCATTTTCATTGGCCAGGAAAATTTGTTTTAAAGCCTGAAAAAGTCAGGAAAGTTGAAAATTTCATCTCTAGCGTTAACCTTCCAATACTGCTCGATGCGATGCTGAGGATGGCTAGAAATTACTTGAAATTCTAAGTCCTGGAATCATAGCAACTTAATTTATTTAATCACCGAGTAACGGTATTAGTAGGATATGTGCACACCTCCCAACACTATGGGCTTCACCTATCAACACGTAAGCTTGGCTGGGCAGCTTGTAAATTTGTCTGTTGTTCCTAACTCAACCTAACCTAATTTAACCTCACCTACATGTACATGTATAATCGATTGGCAGAGATAAGTCTAGGTTAGGTCAGGATAGGTTGGATTAGACTAAATTTGCAAGCTGTACCGCAAAGCGTCTGAGCTGTTAGGAGAAGCCCACTTTCGCGTACGTGTTACCTACAGTAGGTACTAATACCCTGAGTGACAATATTTTGACCATTTCTTTTGCCCATTTCATTGCCTTGTCGATCATTTTGACGTAGAATTTGTCACCTGTCGGCTTCATGTCTGAATCGTTTCATTGCGGTTGTTGAATTTCTCACGTGGTCTGAACTCAAAGGCGCGACCATCTTTGACTTCGGAGTCCAACCACCATAAATGTTGGTTTATAACCGGTGAACTATTTTGTACAGTAAATTGTGCTGTACTGGATCGCATTAGCAGAGGACCCCAGGCCCTGGCACAACTAGCCATTCATTGCAAGTGTGTATAATGACTTTTCAATCCAACCTACTGAGGTTGCTCGCGGTGCATTATGGGAGTGTTATTTTACCCTCTTCCCCTTCTAAATGTTCTATTTTCATTCTGACACAGCAAGTTCATACACAAGCTTAGCGGCAATCCTTTTCCCCAAACGGTTTGCCTTTCACGTCCAAATTCCTGCATTAATTACATGTAGCCCGCTTCTTGCCAAACGGCATTGCTGCGTACCTGCGCTGTCAGACGAGGATGCAAAACTGTTTTCGAGTAGAGTATAAGCTTACTATAGGCGTCTTTTTCACCTGTTTAAATCATATCTGGCCTTCGGATATAAGGTTGAGGTGTTGGGAATGTGAAGACAAACTCTTTCTATCCATTGGTTTTTATGGAAGGCACAATTCCTGGAACACAGACATTGCAGGCGGTTGAGTCCAATTGGAATCAATGTCGAAAATGGAATTTTCTGCCTTTTACTTCAAACTAGGAAGGATTATTCAGGTGAATTTCTTTTGAGTTCATAAACTCGTGACAGAGGTTGTCAAAACGGTGGCAGAGTTTCACCTTCACGGATTCCGAAGAATGTGCATACCAAGTGCTGCATTGTTCAAGGCACGCTCAAGATGTTTCCTTCCGAAATTGCTTAAAAAGGCAAAGCCACGCCATGTTACTCTACTACCCTAGAAAAGAGTTTTCGAATATTTCTTCAGTACAGTGTACAGTATATGCTGTATGTATCGAAGTCTGGGACAATGATTTTTTTCCACGCTCATCACATTGCCAGCTTTGCAGTTTTTTCGACAAAGATGACCGAAAACAGGATATCTATACTGGTCATGGACGTCAAGGAAAAGTCATGAAATATACATCAGGGTCATGGAATTTTTGCCTTTGATAGATTCATAAATTAAAAATGTGGGTTAAAATTCATGAGTTGAGAACCCGCTTAGCATAAAAATTGTCAATGGCGTTTTTTGGCCAAATGATTACGTCATCACCGTGTTAAAGGATGTTTCTGAAAATCACTGTTTAGTGATGACATAAAACTTGAACGGCCCATGTTCAAATAGGCATTGAACATTTGTTGAAGCTATGGAATTTGCGATACCAGATCCAGCAGACACCCTGGACATCCCTCGAACCTTACATAAGCTCACCATCCCAAAACCATTTTCTGAGCACTGTTACGGGATTCCCCAAATCCTGCAAAAACATGTTGGTTTGGTTAGCCAGAAGTTGCATATCCCGTTAATGGCCAGTTGCCAGAACGCAAGGCAGGGGTGAGGGGGACCGTTTTTTGCCCCTAGACTCGGTCGTTATATTTTGTTAGCTTTGCGGGATTATGGTGATTGCAGCACGCTAGTTGGCAAAAGTTTTTTTTTTTACCCCAACCCCAAACATCTTGCCATAATTGGGCGCACCAACCGCCAGGCATAACAAGGCAGTGGAGGATCTTAGTGTGTTGCTAAGCAATGGACATGGCAGGGGATGATGACTTGGTGCGAACTGTTTGGTTGAAGACCATTTTCTGGACCCGACGTGGCTTGGCCAGTCAACAAATTGCTTCTTGTTCACGTTCTATGACGCCGTTGCCGGTGCTGGGAACAACAAACCTGTTGGCGGTGACTGTCCTCACCTGACTTTTGCCTGTTTCAGGAGCGGGGGTAGTTGATGCATCGACCAACATCCCTACCCTGGCCATCTCGAATGTTGACCCTAGCTGACCTGATGTCGTTGAAAGCTTTCCACAAAAAACCGAACGCAACCTGCGACATAATGGACGAATTTAGCTTGGTGGACATGCAGGACTAAAGACAAAAGAGGCACATGCCCTTGACGCCAAATTTCGAATTTAAGGCGATCAAAGCCATCGGCATCCCCTTTCAACTCTACACATTAGGAAAAGCGAGACCAGACGCGAATTTTCCTCTTCATTCACACCCGAAAAATACCTGCTCCCCTGAGTCCCCTCCTTACCTGTCCTCCCCCGGGCTGGCTACTGGCCCACCCGTGCGGGTCACGTGACGCCAGGTGAAAGTATGCTGAGCCGAAGCCAGGCTCCCCAGTGGACCAAAATGTGGGTCTCGGCTTTTGTTATATGCGTGTCAGTCATTCAACTGTGGCTCCAGTGCACTGTGGCCACCGACGGGAGCGCCATGAACGTTCGTTTTTTCGGATTAACCAAATCGAGGATTAGTAGCGTTTTTTCTGCGGAGTTTTCCGTTGAGATGAGCTGCATGGACTGAGCCATGAGCCCGCATTCGAACCCGTGGGGTGGCGGAAACCCCCATGTGCCCGTGGTTAATGTGTGCGCTTCACATATGCTGAAACTCTTGGATTATGTGTGGGTTTTGCAGAAAAGGTACATCCACGGCTATGGATTGCTGCCCGAAGACCCAGCAAGGGTAGGTGCTTGTTAATACGGGTCCATGTGACAGTGAAAAGTACTCTACATGTAATGAAGATTGAATTTTCTCGTGTCTTGTGATTTTGAGGTTCATTGTGTCTTTAAGGCGCTCGACTAGCTTGCAATGAGAGCTGGGCTCTTGTAGAAAAATACATGTTGGTTATTTTCTACTGTTGAACATCAGTGGCATCTTTACGCTACCCTGGTTTCATAGTACAATTGTACTCTACAGAAGTTTGAATTTTCTGTCGTCTTGTAATTTTGCGATTCATTGACGTGTGTCTAATTTGAAGAGATTGTCTTGTACTATGAGGACTGCGGGGCTCCTGCGGAAAAATTATCTATTTTCAACTGTTGAACATCAGTAGCATCCTTATGAAACCACAACTGTCACTAATTCAGTCATTTGGCTGTAAAGATGAAGCTTGTCGGTGGCTGTTTTCACTTTGACATTAATTAGCTATTCGCTGGCATATAGTTGTGAAAATAGTGCATGAAAATTCCGAAGAATGTCACAAATCATTGTTTCCGAATATTGGTTTCACCTCTTGGATTCTGTTGGAAAGGTTTTATCTATTGGATCCTGTTTAAATGATTTCATCTCTTGGGTTCTGTTGCATTGGTTTCATCTTAACGCCCTGGGAGTGCAGTTAAAGCGCCTGCTGTGATTGCTTAATGATTTGTGATAATTGGCGCATGAGACGTGCATTTCGTGTTTTTAATTACATGTAAGAGAGTAGATGTCTTGGTAAAAACGTTGCTCCACTGGCGATGAAGATATTGCCGATAATGCAATTATGCGAGATTTTATTATCGTATTTTGTAATACAGTTTGCATATAGCCAATTCATTCATTCTTGTAACGACTTTGGATCCTTTGGGTAATTGAAACTGGTTTGGTTTGTTTATCAAACGAAGGGGCTTGTCAGCTGCGAAATTCTGCAGACGTAGCAGCGGCGACAGTAAAAATGTGGAAATTTTTGTGACATGTTGTTTGACAGCATTAGAGGTTCAGGATATTGGGTCTACGTGTATATTCATAACTTAACGTTTATTGCTAGTTCATGCATTTATGAAAATATGACTGGCATACAAGCATTAAAAACAACATGCTGCGAACGCTACATGTATGCCATTAGACGAAGGCGATACAGTTACTCTTTCATTGTCGATAATTCCTCTTGAACAAATGATTAAGAAAGGCTGTTCACTTGTTCTTCTGTAATTGCATCAGCTTCTTGCTTTGAACTCTTGAAGCGAAAATGCAGCATAAAACTTGCAGAACTGAAATTAAGCCCATTCTTTTTTTGCGAAACATTCTCAACTGCACTATACTTCACTCCTTTAATGTTTAAAATAATTAATTTTGTTTTTAAGGCCATCCCTAAAGTCGTTACCTGGCATTATTTTGCTTAAAAACATAATTATAGTTGCATAATTATTCCCCCACTCATGTAGAACGAGTCGTTGGCCATCGTACTGAAGTTTTTGTATATGAAGCAAAATTGTCAAAATTTACATGAGGGTATGTACAAGTAGAATCGTTTGCAGGGTTCGTCGTCCCATTCCCAGGACTTTTTTGAGGGGAAAAAGCAAATTATAACTGTTCATATTCATACTTTTATTATTTCGAAAGGATTTTTGCTTGAAAAAAGTGGATGAATAGGCTCATTATTTACTCATTTAACTCATGCATGAAGCAATATGAATTCTATGGACCTTATATAATTTATTACTAAAGAATATAAATAATAGTCCAATTGAATGGATAACAGTACTCTTAAACAAGCATTTATGAAAATGCATTTGATAACATAATTGATGGAACATGCAAGTGGGTGGATTTGCTCTAAATAACGATGGTTTTAACTGCCCTAACATGATGTTTTTTAATATCTACGCATTAAAGACGGATAATTTAGTCTGTTGGTGAAGCTCATCCAAGGGGTGGTATTATCAGTGTTCAGTTATGTCCCGGTGAATACATGCATGTCTGGGTAGCTTGAATGTTTCGTGATGCAATGGTGGAGTATTGAGAAATAGATGTAGTACATTGAATGCGGGGCATGGAGAAGAAGCACGTTACTTTCAATATATCGAGTTGTTTATTCTTTGGGGAATTAATGTGGAATTAAGCAATGGAAGTTGGAACCATTGCCCTACATTGCTTTTCGAAATTGATTTTTGCGACAATGGTGTTGGTGGGAAACCCACCTTTAGTTTGCCGCTGGTCGTCGTGCCAAAATTTTCTCATTATTTAATAGGAAAGCGTTGGGAAATTCAATTATTGGAATATATTCCGGTGGCTTTTGACCATCGCGAGACGAATTGATGAAAAACATGCAAAATGTCTGTGTGGGCCACAATAGAAATGCTTGGTCGCTTTATACATGGGCAAACGTGAACGTGAAATTGGGTGATGAAAAGAAAATATAGTTGGGAAAAAAGTATGCGATTCAGGTTTTTTAAAAAAGACAATGTTGCTCTAAGCCAAAGGCTAGGTGAACATTGAATAGGAAATTTAAAACGAGGTCGTATCCTCGCAGTACAATTCGGAGCATATTGTAATGTCAATTGATAATAGTTCACACATGTTTAGAGAATAGAACAACATTGTTTTATACTAGTTTTCGGAAGCAATCTAACTGCGAAATTAATTCACATTTAAATTATGAAAAGCATATAGTAGACAGTTACAAATGATAATAATCAATCTTTGTCCCAGGAACTGTGATAATTCAATGTGTTGCTTTGCACATATTGAACGCCATTCATTCTCATTTGCTATAGACAGTCTTCTATAACACTTACTGTATCTACCATACGTTTACAAAGCTTTATTAAATTTTGATGGTAGCACCGTAGAAAGGGTTTTGGCTGGCACATTTCAGAAGTCCATTCAAGTAATTGTCAAATGCATTAACCATGTTGCTCATGTGTGAATGTTGAATTAACATTGTAATATCTAAATATATATCGCCATAAGCTGATGGCCTTTATGAAACTGGAAGCATGTTCTGTATGACTTTGAAGACAGCTAGAAACTTCCTTCCCTCTGATGCCGAGGGAATATTATAGAACGTAAACCGAGCCCGTTTGCGACACTTGATATTGAAACCCACGTTAACAAAATTTTATGGCCAAAACACGACTAGATTTTAAAAACAGTCGAATCAGCACAAACCAAGAAATTCGCCTATTGAGGCTTTTATGAAAAGTTTACCTTTTGGTTAATTTTCCTCAGTTTCAGGAGTCAGGAGTAAAACAATCTCGGTTTTCATCATCTCGATAATTGTTTTTTTTTTAACTTTACGCATCAACCTAGTTTTAGTGAATATCTGCTCAGCAATAAACATACAGACAGACCTTTACATGCAGATAAGGGGATGTTCAAATATTATGTCATTACTTTTTCGCCATTTTCAGTCAGCCCACCAAATGATGACATAATCATTGCCCAAAAATGGTCGAATTGCGCAATCTTTTCAAAAAATTAGACCAAAATTGATACATTTTTGTCCAGAAAAGTAATAATGAAGCGAATGACATGAAAAAAACGTCGTAGGCGAATTTTTTTTTTTTTTTACAAAATTTTATCACAAATACTGGATTTTAAACCCAAAGTTTGATAAAACAGCTGTGATGACGTCACCTCACCGTCATTATGCATCGAAATTCGGCTGCCCCCCTTCCATGACGATGACATAATATTAGAATGTCTTCTAATATTAGTTGTTGAGTGTTTTATGAAGGAATACATGCTTTTTTGCATGTATAAAGCCCGTGCAGCAACACTGTCCACCTAATTAGATGTGTTTTTTTAGTTTCGGTATACATGTGGCTTCACTGCTTAGTAGATGTAGTATATATACTGTATATGTAGGTGCTGCTTGTTTAAGCTATTTCTGGTGCTGTATAAACTCACGGCGACCCTAATTCCGGAGTTTGAGTGGCCTAATCACAGCGCTTAAAATTCTTCAGGCCTGCGAAATTTTACGGCCATTTCAGCTATAAAGTTGCTCAGTATAGGGGATCATGTATTAAACGATGTACGCGTACTGTGCTGCACATGTATACATGGATGACACCGACCAACGGATTCAATAAAATTACTTTATGGATGTACGGTGTACGTGGGCTATCGTGACGTCAGCGATGGTGTCAAGTGCCATCGTTGTCCCGCAATTGATCAGCCTTCCGTTATTTTCTGCGTGCGACTTCAATTTCCGCCTAATGGATCCTAATTATAGTATGGCGATATTATTACGCATTGAATGGACTAAATCGAAGCGGGTCTACATGTAGTCCTTAGCGAGATGCAGTGCGTCGTCGTGTGTTGTGATAGATGCTATTTCCGATTCGATGGAACTTTGCGGGGTAGGTTAATTAGCCTTTGAAAGTCAATTCAGAGTGTGGCTTATTTAGTAGTAGATCCATCTAATTTGCTTGCAGGATAATCCATCCCTCCAAACTCATCCTGGCAGAAAAATGTCGATTTATGAAAAGCTGGTAACAATGCTGCACCTTGTTTCCTAATTACGGTACTTTGAAATCTGTAATCTGTAGAATTTGTCGACTGAATAGAGATGTTCAATGCTAATCTTGTTCATTGGGGGTAATTCTTAGTTCGTACAAAAGACAGCTAGCATTATTGCAGATTATTCTTGTTGAAAACAAATCCGGCGTTGAATGATACTAGGGATGGAATTTTAATAGTGGCAGCATATCAGCAGCGACACGATGATGGTGCTTATGACAAATAGTTGCTACCCACCACTGGTCTAATCCCAAACTAAGTCAGAATCATTGATCTTGAAGACAACTTTTGTTTTGCTCTTAAAGCAGAACTAATACAGGTTAGACTGGCTAGTGGCTACCTACTGTTTCACCAAAACACTCGTTTAATGCAGGCCACTTTTTCTTTCTTGGAATGGAAATCGATCATACAAAACATGCCTGCCGTTTTTACTTTAAAAAGATTAAATTTGAGACAGTTTAAGAGAGCGTGGCATTTATTTTTTGACTTTTGCTTGGTTTTGGGCATCCTTAGCAAATCCAAACTGTGACAGGCCGTCGCAGCTCTTTTCTTGTCAAGTTTCTACTCTTGGTTGACTGACTTGTACACTGGATGGGAAAACCCAAGTTGAACGCAGCTATTGCTGTGCAAGATCATGTCATTGCCATCGTTAACTTGCCTCACCTGGCTCAAGAAACATTCAAACGTGGATTATAATTTGAGTTAGGGCTTGAGCGTGTGTCATTTCTGCTCTGCACGAAGTAGTGGTGGTCTTATCAAATGCGTAGTCATGGTGCCTGGTCGTCTGAAAAAGTCAGGGAAATCACGAAAAAGTGATGACATAATACTTGGACGTCACATGTTGGAAACCCGTTTTGATTTCTGCATTTTGTTCATGTTTGTAACACAATTTAAATTGCTTTGGATACATTATAATCTTGAAAGGAATAAATGCAGCATGTAAAATGTATTGTTGATATGTATTGTCGATATCCTAGGAAATATGATTCATGATTCGGCCAGACACCCTGCATTGTCCATCTTGTTTATATACTACATCCATAATACCAGAAATTAAGAATGGTCACCGATGATATTCTGAATTTGAACACTAGTCCAAATGCAATATGGATCATCGTCGCACAATATTATTGTTTCATGCAATAGCGGTATGAGTTGTTTATTTGTGTGATGTGGTTGCGAGTTTTCCAAGCACATGACCTTTTTACAGTAGATGCAATAAAGATACGAATTTTGTTTTCTGCATACTAGGCTTTATGCAAGCAGGATTACTAGTCCACTCGCGCGCGACTTTATCAAATCATCGCCCAGCTTTGTACGAGGTTTTGCATTCAAATTTAGTCTACGACTACGTAATGAATTCACGTCGGATGTTGCTCTGTGGGACAAACAGCAGAGACACTTCCGTCTAAAAAATGTACAGAAATCGATGAACATACGTTGACGCCTCTAATGGCTTGCTCAACCTATAAAATCCACTATTTTAATTCACATTTAGTGTGGTCCTGTTCAATTTTATTTATGTGATAATTTTAATCGAAGGGGTATATAAAACAAGAATGAAAGTGTACAGAAGGTCGCCCAGTCAACATATGTCAGCAATGCCGACCAACAGGCTTTTTTCTCACTAAAAGGTGCGGCAGCCGGAAAACAACCACCTAATAAGTGTTTAATTTTACCTGCTCTTCTGTCATGTCCTTTGTGTCAGAGGAAGGTTACCATGCACCGTTGATGACCTTAAGTTCCAGCTGCAAGTCTGTTTTTAGTGTGATGGCATGCGTGAGTAGCCCCTGCTTACGTTTTCAGACTCCAAGCATGTTTTGAGGACGACGTTGTCGTGAAATCCACGCGTTTTTTTGAGTGTGCTCACATCTTGAAAGTAGCATTGAAGACTTCTTTGTGTCGTATGACAATAGGAAAGAATGGCCTGTCTGTGTGGCATTCATGGGCCTGCAAGTTTTTGGTGCGGTTCTTTTAGCCATTGTGGTTGATGGCGTGTGCTTGGAGAACTTCATTCATGTCATTTCGTATGTGGCTGCGGAGTGCGGTCAATTCCCAAACGCTGCACGAATTTAAGGGCAGAGGTTGATGATGTCTGCCAATTACAAATTATAACTGCAGCACATGTTGAAGGTTAACAGTTGCCATTATTGCAGTAATATTGGTGGACAGAGCTGAAGTATAAAAACACTTTTTACTGTTGTAGCACGGACAAAGTGCATTTACAAAAATGTAAAATCGACCAAATTTACTCAATTTGAATCTCCGTCGTACCCTTTTTGAAATCCCAGCATCATTGCGTTGGCAATGGATAACTCAATTATGACTAATTTTTCTTCATTTGTAAACATTTGAGATTGGCAACAACAAAGTGGCATAAAGAACTAAAGAAGTGGCGAGTTCATTAGTCTTGTTGATGATGGACGTGCACGTACAAATGTTGCGTGTTTCTATTTTCAAACTTCAACGGTGTAATCCGAAATCGACGTTTGAAAGGATGAACTAACCCATATCGATGCAAACTGAATTTTCTTGAAATCATGCAATACCCATTTCCTTGGGGATTTACATAATATTTTGCTGAAAATGTAAACAGCTCATTTAATCACGTACAACGCATTATTAGCCTTTCCTTTTCTATTTCGGTCACCGATGTTCCATGCGCCTCCCTTTTCTAATCCAACAAGTGTGACAAAATTAATCTGAGAATAGCGAGCCATGCAGTTCTGCTAAATCGAAAAATTGCCTCTAAAAACGCTATTTGCCAAGCAATCGAAGAGCACCCAAAAAGCTCGTGTTTCGTCGCTAAGCCAAGCTTTTATCTGGGTGCATCAACAATTGTTGCTGGGAGTGGGAATTTATGAAAGCATACTACGGTAGGTTATTCTTTAAGATCCACGAGATCCGACACTATTTGAGAAACAAGCCTAGGCTAGCGTAGTCATTTTCTGAAAATCAATCTCTTAAAGATAGACGCTGTATTGGTTTCTTAGAAAAGTAAATTTGAACACTTAAGTGCAATTGGCTGGGGGGGCTACAGATATCAATGCCGTAAATGGTGACCGCTTACTTTCTGGAAAAGTTTGCCGATAAATGTTACGTGAAGGACGTGTTTCTTTAAAAACGCTCAGTTTACTGCATATACCTGGAGCTTTGTTGGTAAAATTAAATCTGGTTAGGTGTAATTACTATCCCAAACACCTTCAATAATGCACCGAAGGTGTACTTAGCATTCCTGTATTTTCTTAAAGATCTCTTCCCACTTCATGTCTCTCATGGTGCAACCTTGTCAGCGATCCTAACACTTCTTTTGTAACGTCTTCGTTAAGTTCGTTTCGTGTATGAACTTGCTTGCTTTCGATTCTAAAATCTGACTTCTTCATTTTCAGGAATTTAGTTTGCCTCGAACGAACGACCCTTTCACCCCATCACATCCAGATTTCGAGCTGTCGGGACCAGTGGACACTGAGAAGGTGCCGCTGAGCAGTGATGTGCCTGTGGTGGCCAACACTGACACCGACAACTCCAAAGCTGCAGAGGACAGAAACATAACATGCGATGGGAGCGCTGCGGCGCTCTCGAGCCGTGACAGTGGCTGTATCCTGGAGACCCCGCCACTGCCTTCTCCGGAGAAGTTGAAGCCATCATCGGTTCCAAAATGCGTGCGTCGCATCAAAGCCGCCAGCTCGCCAGTGTTCACGGACAGTCGAGTGGATGCCTGGGTGTCAGAAAGCGACCTCCACCGTCCATGGTCCCAGATCTGCTCCGAGAAGGACGTCGAGCGGCTGGTGCAGGCCAAGTCTTGTGCACTCAGCGCTGGCAGCATGGCGGCGGGTATCGAGTCCATCGTCCAGATGAATCCGTCTGCAGAAACCGCTGCTGGAACAGCGAACACCTCCCCAACGTCAAGCCAGAACAATCTGTTCGCACGCTTCTCGTCCATGCGGACGCCCAGCGTACGGCCTGCAGGCAGCCCCGTGGAAGGTGTCCTGCAGAAGTTCAGAAAGAGCTTCTCAGCCCGTTTCTACAAGAAGGTGAAAGGTGAGTCGCCGCCTTCGCCCTCTTCAGGTGCCGCCACGAAGGCGGCCAGGCACGCCAGTTTCTCGTCCTACCTGGACGATGGGGCCTGCGACGCTGACATGACCCTCACGCACAACGGCTCTCTGAACGCGTCCAGCGTCAGTGACGTTAGCATCGACAGTGCCGAAGGAGAGACCATCTTCCGGCTTGGACCAATCGTGTGGAGGTCCTCCAAAGAGCGCAAGGAGAAGGCCAGGAAGGTGAAGAAGACGGACAGCAAAGGAGGCGAATCTGTCGCTGCGGACAGTGTCGAGAGGCAATCTCTCGGCAGTGTCAAGCATGAGGTTGGTGTTAATGGGAACTTCTCACTTGTCTTACATAGGAAATTAGGCATACAATTTTAATATTGATTAAACATACTGTATGTTGGCAAGCGTTACAAGGTGATGAGCATGCAATTGTTGAATGGTGTTGTTAAACCCCGGCCATTGAGTAATTTAAAAATTGAAAAACAAAAATTTCTTGCTTTCACGATGCCTATACAGTGTAGTCCAAATTCTGTCCGAACTCTCGTGATTTACAAAACTTCAATTGGGGTAGCAGGTGAAAAAGGATGATGCATGCTGGAGTCATTTTGATTGGGGGAGCGTGGAGAAAGACAGGAAGGGAAATGAGGGGTGGATTCGAGAGTAGATAGGATTAAATTAGTATTTCATTAAATAATAATCCCCTTAATTGGGATTAATGTCATAAGCACATGAATTATTGAAAACACTTGTCTCTGTGGCATTTAAACAAAGTAAGAAAAAATTGATTGGATTGGCAGAGGAATAGTTTTACCCTTTATCCTCTTTAATGTAAACATATCGTTCACACAATATGTTATGCAGGTGATCTTTTACGAATGCCACGTTACGTAGCGAATTATTGGTGCTGAATTTTGGAATTCGAAAGTGGTAGTAAATTTGTTTGAAAGAATAAGTTTAATTTCTGAAAGTGAAACTTGAAATTCCAAAATCTTTAATTACATATTTTGACCTGCATTTCAATCTAAAGTGGCTAATCTAATTTCAGATTGAGCCAGAAATAAATAACAGTTGTCACTCAACGCCAGTGAACACAGCCAACTACCCTCGTCCCAACACATACCTCCAATGCAATCCTCTAAGCCCCCAGGTGCTCCGTCGCCGATCCCAGTCCACTACACTGCACCCCGAACGACTGAAAAGACCACTGTCAGATCAGGGCAACTCCATCCATGGCTCTATCACACTAGCACATACTCGACCAAATTCCAGGAATAGCGATGTTCACGTTGTCAATGGAAACCCTACTCCTACAAGACGTGTTCGTAATGGAAGCGTTGGACCAGTTATGAGATCGTCATCTACGGTAAAATTCTTGTCTTGCCTACCATTGCATTTTCCTTTCAATTTTTCAGTTATTTGGACCATTCACATTTGCAATGCTCTTTATGGCTCTTTTAGGATGTTTCTTCCCTCCAATCTGTGCCAATTGTTCGACGTGAAAGGCGGACTCATGGGTTACGATGGTCCAAAGGAAGGAGCAATTTAAGGCGTTCAGTTAGCCAGCCCCTGGAAATGGAAAAGTTAGATGGTATGGGGCACCTGTCACATTCTCCAGGAGGGCTATCTGACCAAGAGGATCTCAACCATGATCTGAGTAATGCTTCTTCAGATGAGGACATCAATTTCGATTCAACAAACGGTGATGGAAGCAGGCATCATGTACGCAAAAATAGCAGACATCATATTGAGGTGGGTTAATTATTGATTGACCACATCAGAAATACTTTTGAAGATGCGTAACTGACATTTTGATGGGCCTAATCTTCTCTGTGTGATGTTAATTATTTTCTTTATCAAAATGTATGAAAAGCTTTGATGCCACGTGTAATAACTAATTCATTATCCTGAACTTCAAATATTGATATATTTACGTTGGATGTTTATTGGCTTTTGTAAATTTTCAAAGATGTTGTCATAAATATGTCATATTTAGTTGATGCATGTACAGTATGCTGTCAAAATGGGCAAACATTTTGATTATCGAATATTTTATGGCACATAACATTCATAGTGAAAACCTGGTTGGAATCTGGTATTTGTTTACCATGAGTCTCAGTGTCGATGACATTAATTTCATGCATATAGAATAATATCCCATGAATAGAAGTACACATAACGTACATGTACGTTCCATGCGTTATGAACACATGAAATTCTAAAATTCAACCAGTGAGCTATGGGTAAGCTATTTTTGATCATACTGTAGGTCACAGAAGTCAAATTGAGAAGGGTCAATTCGATCAAGTTTGCTCGAAACGAGTCAGATAGTTTCTGAGCACTTAGAGCACTGTGTGTGGAATGACGAAGAATTTAAGTTGAGTTATTTGTTGATTTCAGAGTATTGAACCGGTGCTTTATGCAGAAGCATTATGGGACCATGTTACAATGGATCCGGAAGAACTGGCCTTTAAGGCTGGCGACTTGGTTGAAGTTTTGGATGTTTCTGATGGCGAATGGTGGTGGGGTATCAACGGAAACCACATTGGCTGGCTACCAGCTTCATTTGTTAGGGTTGGTATTGGTCTTCTATTTTGTGACAGATACAAATGATGCTATTACGTTATTGTGACAGAAACTTAGAAACTATTATTTTCTGCAGCCAAGAGTAAATCAAGAAGACACTGTTGAAGAATGTGTGGCCAATATGGGTAATGGAACACTTCATCGTCAGAATCCCCGAAAAATGTCCATTAGCTTGCTAAGCAATGATCAAGTTCGCACCAAGGTGATCAAGGAAATCGTCTTCACAGAAAGGGAATTTGTTCGTCACTTGGAAGATGTCTGTGAGGTAATGCTTTATCTACCATTTTGACTATCATGACTATAATGTTTGCTTGTTCGTGATTAATTCTTAGTTATCACTTTGTTTACAGGGATATCTGAAGCAGATGAGGAAGAGGATAGACATGTTTCCTGAAGAACGCATTAACACCATTTTTGGAAATGTGGAACAGTTGTATGCATTTCAAAGCGAATTCGTGGCTAAGCTGGAGCAGTGCATTGACTGGGATCAGCCACATCTTAGTCAGATTGGTTCATGCTTCACTGAACACGTAAGTAATTTATGATAACAATAGCTTTGTCGCTATAATTCTGAATAAGAGAACGTTGTTGTGACGAATTCCTTATTTTTATTTAGCATTTTTCTTAGCATGGGCAGAGGTCTCTGCAAGCACGGTTTTATGCTTACTTCTTGTTTTCAATTGTTTGTTGTTTGATGGCATTTATTTATTTATATTTGTAGAGGGAGGGGTTTGAAATGTACTCCGAATATTGCAATAACCATCCTCAGGCTGTAGGTGAACTCCAAGAGCTTTACACTAATCCAAAATTTGCCCACTTTTTTGAGGTAAGTTTTACACTGGAAATTTTCATATACAATACTTATTTGAAAGCTGTTTTTAACATTCATGTATAAATTATAATTGGGATTTTTTTTTTCAAATTTTACATTAGGCTTGCCGGTTACTTCAAGAGATGATCGATATTTCCTTAGATGGATTTCTTTTAACACCTGTTCAGAAAATTTGCAAATATCCACTACAATTAGCCGAGCTTCTGAAATACACAAAACCTGACCATCCAGACTACAAATGTGTTGCCGAAGCTCTTGAAACCATGAGGAATGTGGCACATTATATTAATGAGCGCAAACGTCGAATGGAATGCTTGGAGAAGTTGGCAGCTTGGCAGATGACTGTGGAATACTGGGAGGGTCCTGATTTGTTGGATCACAGTTCTGAACTCATCCATTCTGGGGAAGTTAGTAAAGTCACAGCTGCCTGGTCTAGAGATTTTACACTCTTTCTATTTGATCATCAGCTGATAATCTGTAAAAAGGTAATTTTTCAAAATATAGTTTATGCTGCTAACCACTCAAGCCTGAGGAGATTTGAGGAACATTTATGTCGTCATGTTTCTAATCACATTGCATCTTGAAATGATTTTTCTAGGACTTGTTAAAGCGAAATTCTTACTCATACAAGGGACGCATTGATACAGACACGTGTGAGTTGAAAGATATCCCTGATGGTAAAGACACCCATTTTGGTTTGACGCTTAAAAATGCTTGGAAGTTGTACTGCAAAGACAGAGGCAAATGGGTCATCTTTGCAACTCGAACAGCTGAGGAAAAGCAAAAATGGATGAAAGCATTTGAAGATGAGAGATGGCGGGTAGATGAAGACCAGCTTCAAGGTAAATATAAAAATTAATTTAATGCATAATCCGAAAGTCTATGAATACTCTTTTTCAAAATAAATACGTCACCAAATTTGTTAGTCTGGTCACTTATATTGTTGCATTTTTAAATCCCCCCCCCCCCTTTAATTTAAAATAATAAATAAATATATACATGTACATTATATTGAAGAAAGACTTATTCATGGTTTGTTTTCTCTCGTAGGCTTTGTTGTTACTGACAAAGCTAGAAAGTCAGCTGTGATGGCTGTTCAGAACAGGAAAAAACCAAAGAGGCCAAAAGGTGAATGGAACTATTGAGTACAACATTGTGTTAATTCTATAATTTTAAACAACTAAATTAGTTAACACGACTTTATTTTCTTTATAAGACAAAGAAAACAAGAATCTTGGCCGGCGATTAACCCGTCCTGATGCTTATGTGGTGTCTACCAAGTCTGGAAGCCTTCCATTGAATGTCGTTTTGACGACCAACAAAAAGAAGACTTCATCTGGGTGGTTCCATTTCGGTAGCAACAAGAAAACGAAGCGGTGAAGCCTTCTTTTTTTCTTTGGTAATTATTCATGCCCGCTGAAACAGGCAAATCCCTGCCAGATAATGTGGTTATCTTACTGCAAACGCTTATTGCCACATGTGGAAAATGCATCCGAAATGTGTATGAAACGATTATGCTGATGTGACAGATATGGCATGTTAAGCCCGTCCATATTGTTACATTTTGGACGAGTTTTTTTGCACTATTGGAGTAATTCACATGTATATCGTGTCTGAGCGTCTACATGAGTAGAATTGCACCAGCATAAGCCTTTTTTAAATTATACTTTATTGGTGACAAATGCTTGACATGTCTTTGAAAGATGCAAACGTTTGACAGTTTTTTAACAGTATCATTCTTAAATTGGTATTTTTCCCAACTAAAACATTTTTTTCGGTGTTACCAAGAATTTTAACAGTGATGGTAGTTGTGATTTTTAGCAGTAGAAGTTGGCCGCTAAGAAAATGACAAATGTTAACTCTCTTGTTCCGAAAAATTTTGCAATTTCATATTAAGTTTCATTTTTTAATTATTTTGTTTTCAATTTACTTTTCTATTTGTCAAGCATAATTCGTTTGTGCAACACTTCTCTCATTTGACAGTTTTCCCCAAACAATACCGATTTCATGTGTGGTTCTGTCTAGCAATTCTTTTCAAGCCCTATGATTCCCTTCGGAATCTCTAATTTAACATTGATTTCAATGACAATTTATATTGAAATTGGGGCTTGGAAGGGTCAATGGCTGTCTGATCCTTGTTCTCTAGTCGTTGAATAGACAATGCACAGACGCATGAGCTATTGCTCAGTGTGGTACGTTCCTACACATGCCTTCCAGTGAGATTTACCAGTGATGAGGAGATAGACGTTTTGTCAAATGAGGAATTTTGACTGCCAGTATTATAAATATAGGGTTGCGAAGTTTACAATTGTGTGACAGTGCCGAATGTACAGTTTGAACCCAGAATCGCCCGCCGATTTTGCGCCATTGGGTCTACGTCTCAGACAAGTGCATTCGCTTTTGGCAGCTTATCATCTCAAGTCTCTCTTCTAATAGGAGAAGTCAGATCGAATTTATTTAAGATTTCCTATTATAATGCTTAGTTGTTGGTAGGTAAATTCACTTCCATCACTATTAAATCTGTTGCACCAGTCAGGCTATAGGCAATGTTTAACATCAGTGATTTTATATCTTTCCTCCGAACTTGCCTCGGATTGTCAAGAACTTTTATGGGTTCTTCGACGGTTTTCTTGGTAAATACGTTTTGCAAATCGTTGAAGCATTCATTTAGTTATTTGTTGTTACAGCTTCACTGAGAGAAAATTCATGTTGATTGCCTAATCAAAAGGTTCAGAATTTCACTCCACAATGATGGAGTTAGCAAAGCACATCCTCCTTTATACTTTGTAACTGACAAGCCATATGCTAATCTGATTATTTCGTTCCAAAGCTTTGGCAGATGAGATCCAACAGATTATGGAAATAATGGGATCCTATTTGTCGAACACAAATGGTCTACTCCAACTTCATCTTACGAAAGAATATACATGAATTATTGTGCAATGAAAAGGTATAAAAATCAGCTGCGTATTTTCTAGATAAGCTTATTCTAATTAACGAAACCATGTGATAAAACCGATTCCATGAGATTGGATAGTCATCGCAATTTTATAATAATTTCGTGTTGTATTTATTGACATGACACATTTCGTTATAAAATCACTAAAATATTGACATTTTTATATTAAGATGTTGAATCTTTTGGACGAATAACCATGCTACGAAAATTGTCATTCTAATTATAACATACCGTATAAACTGTATTGGACACGAGGATTTTCCAACATCTTTTTACGCGAAAGGTCCAATAAGCTGAATAAGGGAGTGCTTAGATTACATAGCTACGTTCCATGAGTGAATTGTCAACTATGAAGACTAATCGAAGTGATCAGCTCGAAAATACTTCAGTGACATTTTTAAGTTATAATCCCATAATTTTTCACGTATGCGAAGTATAGGCATAAAAACGTCAATTGCAAGTAGACAAATGATGTCGTTGCAAGTATTGTAATCAAGTGATGAAGAAATACTTGGTTTTTGATGCAATGCTACAAACATTACTAGCAAGTCCAAAATCACACTCACTTTCCAGATACTGTACATGTACTAGGCAACTTCTTCCTGGAAGAAAATTAATTTAGTTAGTTGTGCTCTAACAACTTGATCAGCATAATTTATTATATAAATTTTTACATGCTTGCACGAAAATTAAATAAATCCAACGGCCCCTTTCAAATAGGGGACATTGGTCCTGACTTTGGTTTCTGGAGTTGTTTCTAGGCAAATTTTTTTTGTTACCTGAAAATCTGCTTAAACAATTTTTTTTTCTAGCCTTTTCTTCATACTTGCATGTATCCTTCTATGTGCTACCCCGACAAACCTCTACAACGGAACCTTCAAGGTCCAGTTATTGATAATATTTAAACTGAATTATTCAAGTTTGTTGGTGTAGCTATAATGCAGCTAAAACTTTTGGTTGCTATAAATTTAATTTATAACAGCGAAAAACGAAACCCATTCTGTGCCCATTGGTTTCACGTGTTTTATTGGGGTTATATTGTACAAATGTATATTTGTAATTTATGTGGTAACATCTAGCCGTCCGTTTTGCATAAATAAGTAGCATGTTCAACCAATATACCAGTACTTTGTAGGCCACTTGGTGGTTGTTGTGGATAGAAGTTGTATGCTAATCATTTTAATACATTGAATCATGAACACAAATGGAATAAATGTGTGAGCAGGTTTTAAATTTATTATTGTGTTGTTTTAATTTGCTCGTATATATCTTGGAAACTCAATTTTACGAAGAAATTCATATGACTTCGCCGTAAAAAATTCTTCGGTATCTTCTGCTCTTTTGTGTTATTTTCGATATTATTTTTTAAGTGGTATACTTTAAAAAAAATTCACGAGTGTCGATGATGTGACACTTGTGAATGTTTTTCCACGAGACACGTGCAGCCCATGCAGAACTTCAAATTAGTAAAAACTAAGTTTAATATAAAAATTGCGTGATATGCTACTTTGCCATATTTCGCATTCCATTCAATTACCATTTCATTTTAAATGACATGTTTCTCTATGCAGTTTTATTATTGTTTGGTTATCGATTTCTTTCAGACTTGAAGCGATTTCTAATTCCCGCTGACCAATTTTCACATGACTGAGTGGAATTCGGGCAATCTGTCCCTATGATCTGTAACACTGCTCGTTGGTCACGTGAGGGGCTATTAAGAGCGCGGATGAAATCGAAAATACGGTAAATTGCTAGTCCCTCATGTGTCAATGCTTGTAAATTACCAATTTAATTAAGACTTGAGGCGTTTGGCTTTTGTACTCTTCGTTCTGTACGGTTGCCAGTTTGTGCTACGCGCCGAAATTTGAATGCTTTTCCAGGTAAGTCAGTCGATGTAAAATTCATACCCTTTGTGAGATACGAAAGACACGAGGAATCTGCTCCGAGGCCTTGACTGTAGTAATACAGGGTGTTCCGAAAAGGACTTTACAACTTTGAAACCGTCTAGAAAATTCTGCAGTAGCCATAAAAATTGGTTGTGGTGCCATTTTGTAGAAAGACATTTCAAGTTTTATGTGAATGTGCGTACGCGCAAAATAGCGCGCGGAAATTCGCATTTTATCGATTGCCAAAGTCCCCATAGAAAATGGCTGATCGAATGGGTTCAGAGCGCGCGCGTTGAGTGCTTTGGTTCGGATAATCGACGTCGCTCTGCACCCTTCAATGTCATTTTTTTTCTGGCGTTCGACAAAATGCTATTTTGCGCGTACGCTCGTTCCCGTTCGCACATTCACATAAAACTTGAAATGTTTTGCTACAAAATGGCACCATAACAAATTTTGTATGTCTACAGATAATTTTATAGACGGTTTCAAAGTTGTAAAGTCCTTTTCGGAACACCCTGTACATATGTATGGTGAAATGTAACATGCCTCTGATCTATATCGTTTCATGCACAAAGTTTGCCTATGATGTAGGCCCCTATAGTTTCATGCACGGAGTTTGCCTCCGTTTCTGGAAAATCAGTCCATCTGCTATCTCGTTTGTAGTGAGCATCTAGAGCAATCGATTAATTCCAAGGGAGTGGAGAAATTTTGCATTCTATAATTAGAAACCTTGCAACATGTAGTATAACTAACCACCAAAGTAAAGTGGCATACTTCGGTGGTCGAGAGGTAGCACACTGGCCTGTGTGGCGGCTCTTTCGGATGAGAGTTTAAACCGAGGTCCTGTGCAGATCCCCCTTGCTCTCCACACGTTAAAGATCCCTCAGGGGGCATATTCCCCCTGTAGGCAAAATTTCCAGGTGGACGGTCTGTCCCCTGGCATTGATGATAGGCCCTAGTGTGCACAAATAGACCAACGTTAAAAATCTTATAAACAAACAACAATTGAACCTGCAAACGCAACTGGGTGGAAATTTTGTCTCTTCACTTGCACTAGATGTCACTCTGGTAGTGAAGGACTTTTTTAAACAAATTCCCCAATATTTTGGAACTCAATGAAGCTTGGCAAAAATTCATCAATAAGTATGTAATAAAAATACAGCCCATTTACAATAGATAGTGATCTTTTTAATGTAAAAATTTAACTTTATTCACGATTTATTAATACATTAGAATGCAATTATTCCATGTCGGCAAACCTGGAATGTAGATTATTACTCATAATTTTAAGAGGTGGCAGTAGGCATAATCCTTCTGTTACTTGATATGCCTTTGAAGCCTTTGACAATGGTGGGATTTTGCTTCATGTAAAGCCTGGTCCAAAACTTCTGTTATATGAACCAAATTAGTGATGTCTGTTTGAAGGCATGTTATGTTTTTCTTCCCCTTACATTCAGTAACTAGTTTCATTGTGGTCAAGGGTGTCACTTGATGGTGAAGACTTCTTGATGCAAGCTTTCAATTAAAAATAGTTAAGAGCATTTAACTAACAAATTTTAAGGCACAGTATTTGAAATATAGTAGGGTATTGCATATACCTGAACATCACATCGCCATTCCAATGAGTGATAATGTGGCATGTCAGAATCAATGTGTGTTAGAACTGCACGAATCTGTTTCACATTTTCCTTGTAGTGTTTTAGTAATTCTTGGTGAAGAGTTTCTGGAAATCCAATTGCCAAAATTGAATCTTGAAAGTCCAGGTCGTTTAGCTTAACAAAAAAAGGGTGGCCTATTGATAATTTGTAACTACTTAAATTGTGCAATTTCACAGAGTACGATTTACCTGTAATTTGGCACTTTCAGTAAATAAAAACATTAATCCTTCCACTCCATGGCGAACTGTTTCAGTATCAACACCAAGCTTTTCTAATGAAATACATATACACAGATCAATGAATTACATATACATAATACAAATGATCCCATATGAAAATAAGCTGCATCTCCAAAAATTACATTCATCTTGCATCCTGCACTGATATTTCAAGCAACTGATTGATCAGAATATTTATGTTATAATGCTGAAATAAACGACAAAATACAGGATCTAAATTTTTCTGTACTTACGAGCTGCCGACTGGTATATTTTATTATTACTGCCTTTGACGATAAACTCAGCTGAAATTCGGCAAAATTCATCCACAACTGCAAGCAAAAGAGAATAGGTAATTATGGGCGTTCAAATCAAGACTTGATCGTAGTCTTTACCAACCATTTGTATCAAGATCTGTCAAAAATTGCAAATGCTTTTTGTGTTCGTCCTCGATAATTAGCAACATGTTTTTATCTCTAGTTTATCCAAATGCACCTAATTCCAAATTAACTTGATTGCCAGAAACATGAAAACATTTTGAGAGCCACATAGGGAAACATTTAGACACAATTAGGGAACTAGGGATATTTTGGAGACGATATCACAGCTCGGAGCGCTACCTGGAGGTCAGCTGCATAAATTTTTCAAGTGCTCTAACATGTCGATACTGTGTTGTTGCGTTTTAGATCAATAACTGGTGAAGAAGAAGAATTGGAGTAATTGATCGTATTTTACGAGGAATTACTTGGTCTGTAAAATGTTTAAGACCAAGAAGGACGTTGATAAACATGTGGCGGACATATCGTCGAAGATTAAGAATGAAAATGAGGTGAGTTGCCGGTGTCGCCATTTTTACCTTTTTTTTTGACCCAGGCATGTTATACAGCTTGAAATTAAAGCTTTTGTTACAAATGTCTAGTAGGTTTCTGTTGATACATAAAATTGTAACACTGATGTAGTCTCGTAGAATGTCGAGCTAGCTGTTTTAAAGACATGGAAAAATCACTTATGGATGAAGGAAAATGTAGATGTTAGACGGTACCAAAATGCGCCAATTCTCGTAGGCCTACATTGAAAATCGGAGAATATTTATCTCTGTTACTCGTTTTACAATAAGCTCTAGCCTGACGTCTCATCACCCAAGGGCACCTGTTTACTCTATAGATAGTTGCTAGTTGCCGAAGGATAGATTTGACCCCATGGGTCGTAGAGGGCATAAGGAAAATGACAACTGAAATATCTGAAGTATGATTCCTCCAAATAATTCAGAATCTTGCAACAAAGTTTCCAAGTATTGTAAACGAAGGAGATTGTTGCAGCTGTTGGAAGTGTTTAGATCACTTCTTAATCCAACCATTGTCAATTTATCCAGTAGTCGCACATTTCAATAAGCCATCACTGAGCCTATAGGCCTATGCATAAGTCACATTTTATATTATCGTGTAGGCCTGCTCGTATGTACAGCTTTACTTTGAATATCTGTTATGACACAAATCCTGATGTTTTCAGAGAAATCTTCGTGGTTACAATATCGCCAAGTTATATTATGACGTTAAGGAGTATGATACTGCTAAGAAGTAAGTCTGCACCTTTACGAAACTGCTCGTGCTTCATTGGCATTATCGTCACTGATCTTATGTAAATTTATGTAGGTATCTGGCTGGTTTCCTCAGTATCAAGGAAACAAGTGCACCAGCACATAAGCTGATGGGCGACATTCTTGAAAAATCTGGACATTTGGAAAGAGCTTCTCAATCCTATAAGCGCTCACTCGATCTAAATGAAAATCAGAAAGATGTCATTTTAAAAAGTAAGTTCTATTACAGTTAAATCTCTCTCTCTCTCTCTCTGTTTCATAAAACATTTTACCTGATATGTGTTTTTAATTTCTTTTAGTGTGTGAGCTCTACTGCAAATTACCAGTGGATCCTGAGCGAGCCAGGGTAAGTTTAGTTTTAATTTGGCAATTATTTTTCTCAAATTTAGTTGTTACGTTAACGTTTCACTCATGTTCATTAGTAGGCTACTTTCTTGTTTTAATTCTGGTAGCTTCAGGTTTGGTTATTTCTTGATACGGCACCTCTTCTTCAGTGGTGCACAACTCAAAAATAGATTTATGGGGTCATTGTAATGTCCAGCAAAATGATCTCTATCTTCAGCAAAATGATCTCTATCTTCAGGAAAATGTCTTGGAGCTCCGTAGTTTCTTCAGGATTGGCAGGTGTCACTTCTGAAACAATGGTGTTCTATTACAAAAAGCTTTAAGAACTTGCATTGAAACTTTTAGGGTTCTGTTTCTATTGAAGCTGTAATATGTGACTGCTGTTGTAATTTGACTGCTGAGCTGGCTCAGTTTGCTAATTTGAAATGCAACAATCTTAATATGATTTTTATTGATGTCAAATTCACATGGACTTGATATGCTCTTTTGGTTTGCTGCCTACCTTTCTAATGGATAAATTTGGTAGCTTAGTGAAATTAAACAAGAAGTTTTTTCCACTAAAAAAGCACTGAACTCTAATTAACTGTTCACATGCTTTTTAACTGTGGATTTTTTATTCTATAGTATTGGGCTGATAGAGGTGAAAAGCTGTTTCCTCATAATGAAGTCATTTTCCAACTTAGGGTCAGTTTTTTAGTCTTTTTGACTATTTTAATTTCTTTAGTCTTTTTTAATGCAAAAGTTTTTGAGTGTGAATTGGCAATTATTTCTATGCAGGAGAATATTGTAACTTGTGATGGTGACCAAAATATGCAAGAACTGGAAGATTTATTTGAAAATGAATTGGTTAGTACTATATTATTGGTTAAATATCTTGTGATGACAATAGATTGTGTAATGCATAACAATATTTGCGATTTCAGCTGGTACGTCCTCATGATGTTAAAGTGCGTATCAAGCTTCTTAAGCTTTATTTGGACACAGAGAGGATAAAGAAGGCATATGAATATGCTGTCGAAGTTGAAAACAAAAGAACACATTTTGACAGTTCTGATTGGTATTACTGCTTGGTCGACGTTTATGAGGTGATTTATTCAGAATAGTTATTGCTATTTATTCTACATGGATTTTTCTGATGTGAAGTCTGCACCAGTTTTTTATAAAATAGGATGAGTGTTCAGACCATTTTTTTCACTAATTATGTAGTTAATATCTTAATGGTGCTTCAATTTCAGGCATACCTTGAAGAACAAGAACAGTGTTATGATCAAGCATTGTGCGTTCACTTATTGGAATCTTTGGATAGGCTTGTAGTCTTGAATGTTGAAGACAAGCAAGAGATTGATAAGCATAATTGTTTTGGCAGGTAAGACAGTGAAACTTCTGGATTAAATTTTCTTGCATTGGCTGGCATGACTCCTTAAATTGCAATAATTTATTTTTATAGTAATGTTCATTCACACACGTCAACTTCTGCATCAATTTTGCAATCGTAAGTTCAAATGTTCTTTATTGCATTCAATTGATAATGATCCTACATTTTTGCAAAATTCTGTAAGCTGAATTATATACATATTTGCCAGCATTGATTTTACCAATGAAGAATGTTGAACCAAAATTTTAATGTTCTTCCTTACTTTTATAAATATTGCCCTTGTTTTTCCTTTAATTCAGCCATCTCATTCTCTCACACATTCGTTATTATGATCGTTTATGAAGATAGTATCCATGAGTATGTGGTGTTCAGCATAAATGATGCAAAACGAAAATCTGTAGCTTTTTTGTTGCTTTAGGTTTGACCAACACTTGCTCAAGGCATGGCAACTGAAGGATGATGGTGCAGAATCATGGAAAGCATTTCTAAGTCACATGCAAGGCCAATTGTATTTCCACATGGCTACCATCATTCTCAAGCGAGCCAAAGAAGAGCAAGGGAATCGCAAAGAGGCATCACGTATGGGAGCTGCTCTGTTGTTAGCTAGTTATTCTTTCAAGCCGATGAATCTGAATGCATCGTGGCATCTTCAGTCTTCCTCTGAACAGAGGAGGCAGCATTCCTATTGGCACGACTACGCTTGCTTCAGATTGAGTCAGTCAGGTAAGTTAATTTTATTATTTAATTTGTTTTGGCTTCAAAGACATTGCTTCCTTTTCAATCCTTATTAAATGACACCATGGACGTTGTATTCTTGATGCAGCTGAATTTTTTCACTTTTTTTTCAGGTCACATTGTTATGGGCATGTGTCGTGAAGATCGTTCCAAGTGGCTCGGAAAAATGAGGGATCAAGGTTCCACAGCCCAAAGCAAAGACAGGATATACCAACGGGTTTTCAATGCCCGGCTTCAACGTCAAGGGATATTGCCTTCTTACTTTCTTAATGCAGACTTACCTGCAGCAATGAGCCTAGAGTTTCCTGACCAGAAAGCACTGCAGGAGTACGATGTAGTAGCTCACAAACTTTATCCTGACAGCCTCCACCACTTGGTATGGCTTGCCTTACAGCAATATAATGTGAAGGACAAGACCCACCCCATGTATGGTTTTAGAATGTTCGAGGGACTGCAATACAGTGTTTCTAAGTTGGAGAACCCCTCCCCAGAGTCTCTTTGTTTACTCGATGTGGAAGCTTTTCTCTACGCCACTGTTCGTTGTTCAGCACTAGCACTGGAGGAGCACCATTCATTGTCATACGTCAGCCCAGACACACCTCCCTTTCTTCCTGCCAGTATTTCGGAGCAGTTGTGTACTGTGGAACAAGCTCGATGGTGGCAGGCAGCATTTGACTTGTTTTCTGGTGCCAAAAAGTAAGTAATCGAGTTTGAATAATGCATGGAGATAGTTAAAAAAACAATATTGCTTATATTTTTTGTAAAAAATACATTTGTCGTCTTCTCATGTCTTCTGAAACCAGATTTACACATGCAAATGTTAAGAAGGCAGTTTGTGAACACCGAATACTGTTGTTAAAGTTTATGAATGGTTTTGTAATCGATAGGCAGAATTTTGGAGAGTTGCGCCGGAGGCTACAACATGGCATTGAGGTTATTCGAGCAATAGGAAATCATGGTATGGATGTTGGCTTAGTCATTCACCTCGCAGAGACATTTGCAAGCAAGGTAATGTTATGCTGTTGGTATTTTATAATTCTTAGCTTTGAGATTTCTTGAAGTTTTAGTTGTGGATGATTAGCAAACTTATGCCCAGTTTCAATCCCTTTCTCGTGCCTCTTGTAGGCGGCAGAATTGAAGGCACAAACAGATAATGATGTTAGTCGGTTTAGTGAAATTGGTCATCTTGAAGCAAGGGCTGCATTATATTGGAAGTCGGCAATTGCCACTCTTGAAAGGATGTCAAAAAATCTGACAAACATGTAATCATAGTGTGGATTAACATCTTGGTTTTGAATCAGTTTTATGATTTGATTTAAACACTCCCAAAATGAATTGTTTTCCAGGGTGCCCAAGGAATGTTTGTTTCCCAGTTACAACAGGGAACTTTCGCCTGATGAAGTCGTGAAACGTTTGGAAGACGGTAGATTCTTCCTGGCCTGCCTGGCGATGGACCGTGGCCAGCACGAGGAGGCTATTACTGCATTTGAAACGTTGCACTTGCCAATGGCTTCATTTTACCAATCACTGGTAAGTTGGTTTGATGATTTATTGTCTGTTCATCCAGAATAAATGGGATCAAGAGAGTCATCTGAGTATTATGACACTTGAAATAGATACTGATTATTAATAATTACAGGCATACAAAAAACTTGCAGATGAAGAGTTTGGCAACAAACCGCGTGAATCTATTACCTCTGAAATGCGAAGCCGTCACATTATTTTGCTTACACGAGCACGGGATGCACTGCATATAACATTGGACCGTGTACGGTCTGACAGAAAACATTATCTAAATGACGTCCTGCCTGGAGAAATTGAGGATATTGAAACGCGTCTTGCCAGAATTGATCCTGATACCGGTATGGCCAAAAAATGCAAATTCTCTTGTTGTTTTAGCATTTCGTATGTTCAGAGCTGAAAAAAGTACAAGCATAAGGAATTTTTTATTTATTATCAGCTCAAAGGTATGAATTTGTTGGCACTGAGGATTCTTTTTCGCAAGACTCTGACGAACAGGGTCCCGAATCCCCTACTCAAAATGATTCCCCTCGAGCGATCGTCAGCTTGAGAACACCGATTAAGGAGTCCCCTCGAAGAAACATGGATTACCGCACACCTGCCAAAAATGATTTGCCTGTTGCCCGACCAGGGGACCATTTGCGCCCTAGTCCTGAGCGCTTAGATGCACAGATCCGATCACTCACCTATGGGCAGGATTCAATCGTCAAGATTATTCTCGAGCACAACAAATCCTTGTTGGAGACAAATTTGTCGATTTTGGAAGAACTCAAGCAAAACCGGGCCTTGGTAGCCACAAATCGATCCATTGTGGAAGAACTGAAACAGAACAAAACCGTCATGGAGCAGCTAACAATGCAGTTGCAGGAACTGACCAGGCAAATCCCATTGATTGCTAAGGTAAATTCGCGCTGTGCTCCTCGACGAATGGGGAGACGGCCACCGTCACATCAAAGGCAGGCAGCTCACGAGGACGAAGGCAATGAGGAGGAACATGATGAAGATTATTACGACGGATATTATTACGACGAAGATGGCGATTATGATGGCGGCGATGGCATTGAACACGATAATCATTTCCATAACAATCAAGCGTACGTTTATCCTGAACAGCAGATTCATACCGACTATCCGTATGGACAGACTACTGGTACATTAACTTTTCTTCATTTTCAAATTGTCGTTTTATGGTCAGTGGTTTTAGAATATGTTGCATGCCATCTCTTGTGTGCGTTATTATGATTTTGCAGATTGAGATGTGCCAGTAACATGTTTTAGCAATATCAGCTAGTGTTCACTGGACATTTGACATGTATTCATACTAAGAGTCAATCGTTTGTTTGCAGGTCTGCATGGCACTTCAACGTTCACGTATGCACCTCCTCTTGGCCCACCATACTTTCCACCCGGTCCAGGCATGCCTGTTCAACCTTTGGGTGCTCACCAGGGTGGTAGCATCGTGCAAGGTCATCCAATGCCTCCAGTAGGATCACCCTATTTTCCACCAGGGGCAGCTCCACTGTTCACTGCATTGCCATTTAGGTAGGTCACCATGCTGTTTTTCCCAAATGGTTTTCGCAATTTTATCAACCAGACACTGTACCTTTCATTCTTAACTATTTTAGTGAAGGGCAAAAATTGCCAGAATTCAATTTTGATGTGGCCGCTAGTCACTTGAACGGAAATGTAACATTGGACAAGACTGCCAGGGTGCAAAATTTTCCATTTTTGCCACATCAACCAAGTGTGCAACAGCCGCATGTGACAATAACGCCTATTGATAGAAGTTCTGCTGATGGAAGTAAGTCTTTACATTTTTATCCTCACTAATATTTATACTCCCTGATGATAGTTATTAATGACAACAACTTAAAATGCATTGGTTACCAGTAATACATTTCAAAGTATAGGGCTGTGTCCATAATTTTTTCTATTTTGTTTGATATTTGAATTTTTTTGGACCATATATGGATTAATTTCATCAGTGTTAACTTCACTGATTTATAACTATCAGTTATAGTATTATTATAAGGACCCTAATTTATTCTTAGTTGATATGCAAGTGCCCAAGAAACATGCATTTTTTGAGGAATAAGTTTTCACTTGGAATAATAAAACTGCAAATCTGAGTGCTGGACATGATTTATAAAATATACAGCAATTACTTGGTTTATAGAGCAATGCTTTTGAATCCATAAAGGTGTTTAACGAAATGTATAGTAATTTTTGAGCAAATTTGGTAAAGCTGTTTATTTGGTTTTACTTTTTCTTTTTATTGTATTGATATTGTGCAGTAGTACAGTGTTTATTGATAAACATTGTGAGCTGTACAATCCTCGCTATTTTCTTTTTTTAGGATCAGTTGTACCAATGGTAGTGCCATCTGTCACTGTCGTTCCTACTACGCCTGTTAAAATTGCAGATAATGCGTTAAAATTGGCTTCAAGCACACCCTCCATCTCAGTTTCTCCTGTGCAACCTTCGCAATTGGCTTCGAGTCGGCTTTCTTCTTCTGCTTCTTTTACCCATCCTGATGCCGACCCACCTACTGCTTTTAATGTTGCGCCCCATGCTTTTCAAATTGCATTACCACCACAGGCTGTCATAGTTTCTAATCCTTCAAGTGTGTTGAATTCTTCTAATGGTATGTAACTACAAGTAGTTTTCCTTCTTGGTGCCTTTCTACTTCTAGATTTTCAACTTTACACGTATCTGAACAAATTCATACATACCCTCGTAATTGGGATAAGGGAATTTTCAACAAGTCTGTTTGCTTTTCTTTTGCCTTAATGTTTTGGTTTTTTGAAACTTCTTGATAATCTACTTCTGTTAAATAATGCCTCTTTTATTAACTACGGAAAATGAAATGAGAAGCATTAATATCAGTTATAGCTATTTGGTAGTCTCGGTGTTCCAGAATGTCTCATCGAAATGTGACTAAGCTATATTATTATCGGTTTATTATCACTTTAACAAAAAAGATTAGTAATAGCAATATATTTTCACTTAGTATATGCATTAATCATACTAATTTTTATCAGGAAAAATGAGCAAACTTTTCTGTTAAATTTCATGAGTTTTTTAAAAAAAATGCAAAATTAAATTTAGACATTTTTTTGTAGGTTCAAAGCAGACCAACACTTCACTGATTACCTCAAGCCAAAACCAACCAGCTGATAACAATTCACCATCCCATTTTCCAAGGCGAGTACGGAAAGATACCGAAGAAACTAGCAGCAGTTATCACGAAGAGGATACGACGGGACCAGATTTTAAACCGGTTATACCTCTCCCAGCAGAGGTCGAAGTGAAAACTGGTGAAGAAGATGAGAAGATTCTGTTTGAAGAGCGTGCCAAACTGTATCGTTTTGTGGACAAAGAATGGAAGGAGCGTGGTGTGGGTATTATAAAGATTTTGAAGAATGAAGAGACAAATCGCACGCGAATCTTAATGCGTCGTGAACAAATCTTGAAGACATGCGCCAATCACTCCATATTACCTGAAATGACTTTAACCCTGAAGGAAAATACGGATAAAGTATGGGTATGGTCTGCACCTGATTATGCAGATGAAGCAATGCGCATGGAAAAATTTGCCATTCGCTTCAAAACGCCAGAAATCGGTCATAAGTTCAAAGAGACTTTTGATTTGGCTAAGGAAATTGCGGCGAAAAGTGCTAAGAATGTTCTGGACAAGCCTAACAACGCACTTGCTGACAACAATAAACAGGCTGGTTTCGGTGGCAACTTCCGTCCCATTGAAGGCTCGTGGGAGTGTTCCATGTGCCTCATCAACAATGATGCAGCTAAGACTGTGTGTGCCGCTTGTTCCACACATCTTCGCAAAGAAAGTATGACTGAGAGCTCCCGTAGTGTGCATACCAGTGACGATAAACATCCTGGTTTTGGCGACAAGTTCCGCCCCAAGACAGGGTCGTGGACTTGCAGTACTTGCTTGATCAACAATGAAGCTAGCAAAACAATCTGCCCTGCTTGTTCTACAGTTTGTCCTGGTGTGGAAGTAGTCAGTCAGCCGCCAACTTCACCTGCATTTAAATTTGGAATTCCTGCAACCTTGTCAAGCAGTGTTAGCACGTCTTCTGCATTTGTTGTACCCGCTGTATTCGCTGCACCTACCACCCCCAGTTTCAAATTTGGATTTTCACCAGTTACTTCTACACCCAGCAGTGCTCAGTCAGCAGCTTTCCCAAGCCCTCAACAGTTGCCCCCTTTCCTTTTTTCGGTTAATAGCAGTGTGTCAAGTACCACCACGTCAACTACAACCACAACTTCAGCCTTTGGAGCGGCTACTCAGAAAGATGGTTTTGTATTTGGAAACGCGTGTACTAGTCCACAGCCAAAACCTTCTGGGTACGTGTTTGGTGCTTCGCCTGTAAAGTCTGAGGAACCTGCCGAAGCAGATTCGACAACACCTGAAGCTATGGGACCAGCCTCTGCTCTTCTCAGCACATTTGCCAATAAGCAGAGGGCAGAAGCAAAGTTTGAACATGGCGGTTTTTCCTTCAGCCAAATACCAGTAATCAAGCCAGTTGATGGTGATAATGTGACGAAAACAGCAGATTCAACCATTGCTAAACAAGAAAGTGCTAAACCGAACCCATTCGTTGGCCTTTCTTTTGGTACTAAATCAAGTGCTTCCCCGCTTGCGCAGTTCAAACAACCTTCTGATAATAACCACATTAATGCCCAAGTAGAATCCAGCCCGTCGACAAGCAGTTTGAGCAGCATACTCGGAGGAAATACCTCCGTCAAACCTCTGTCATTTACGGCGATGGCTCAAGAACACGCAAAGCCGGATGCATTCAAGGTGGATCCAAAATTTGAGGGATTCAGTGGTAAAGGAGCCGCAGTCTTTGGCAAAGAGGCCAAGGATAACGATACAACTGACGAGTTTGAGCCAAATGTGGATTTCAAGCCTGTGATCTCACTCCCTGAGCTAGTGGTGGTAAAAACGGGCGAGGAGGATGAGGAGAAGTTATTTGGAGAGCGTAGTAGATTGTTCCGCTACAATGCCGACACTAAAGAATGGAAGGAGCGTGGAATTGGCGAGCTTAAAATAATGAAGCATAAGCAGACTGGTCGGGTTCGAATATTGATGCGTCGTGAGCAAGTGCTGAAGCTTTGTGCCAATCATTACATCACCAAAGACATCAAGATTCAGATCATGCCTACCTCTGAAAAATCATTAATCTGGGTGGCGCACGATTTTTCAGAAGGTGAAATTCGCGTAGAAAAGCTAGCGGCCAAGTTCAAGACCTGTGAAATGGCCATGAGGTTTAAAGATGTTTTTGAAGAGCAACAACGTAACCTCCTAGAAGAGAAATCCGTTGATCTTTCAAAAACCACTAAGAGTATGCCAAACTCTGGTAGCAGTCAAACTCAACCATTTGCTTCGATTTTCAAGCCTGAAGAAGAATCCTGGGAATGCAGCACCTGTCTGATCCGCAATAAGGCCCAAGACTACACGTGTGTTGCATGCGACTCGCCTATACCGAGTGCTCCACCTACTGCTGCCACACCACTTAATGAACTTTTTAAGCCTAAAGAAGGATCATGGGAATGCACTGTTTGCTGTGTCCGTAACGATGCTAATCATTCCAAATGTGTTGCTTGTCAGTCTTACAAAGAAGGGTCTGAAGCGCAGGGTGGATCTATGACGAATGCCAAAACTCAATTCAAGTTTGGCTTTCCTGCTTCAGAGCAGGCTGGCAAAAAATCAGAGGCTACTGCCACGCCACTTAATGAACTGTTTAAACCTAAAGAAGGATCATGGGAATGCACTGCTTGCTATGTCCGTAACGATGCCAATCTTTCCAAATGTGTTGCTTGTCAAACTTTCAAAAAAGGGGCTGAAGCAGAGGGTGCATCTGCAACAAATACCAAAGTTCAATTCAAGTTTGGTATACCGTCAGCGGAACAGCCTGAGAAGAAAGTAGAAGCTTCTGGAGAAGTCTCAGCGTTCACTTTTAATGCAGGCACGCAGCAGTTTAAATTTGGCACTTCAACCCCAACGGCAAGCCCAAAGGAATTTCGCTTTGGAACGCCACAAAACTTCACTTTTAACTTTGGTGGCGTCCGCCCTAAGAGTCCATCCAAGACTCCTAAATCTCCTGTCTATGAAAGTGCGGAGGGCGAGGCTGACGAAGATACATGCAATGAAAGCGAGGGCGACAGCATCTATTTCCATCCAGTTGTTCCATTGCCGGATAAAATTGATGTGCGCACTGGTGAGGAGGATGAAGAAGTGCGTTATTGCCACCGTGCCAGGCTTTACCGCTTAGCAGACGGAGAGTGGAAAGAACGGGGACTTGGGGATTTTAAGATTTTGTACCACCAGCCATCTGGAAAGTTACGTCTGCTGATGAGACGAGAACAGATTCTAAAACTTTGCTGTAATCACTATCTAACAGTTGATATGAAGTTTTTGCCAAAGGATGAACGCTCATGGATGTGGTTTGCCAATGACTTCTCTGAAAACGAAATTAGGATGGAACGACTAGTTATTCGTTTCAAAACTCCAGAAATCGCTCAGGAGTTTAAACAAGCCATTGACGAAGCCCAAGAGCAGCTTAAAACTGGCAATTTCACTCCTTCTCCGCATAAGTTGAACGAGAGAAGCGAACCATCGCCTACGAAGGCATTTTCCTTCAAGTCAGACGACCACCAGACGTCACCTGGCACATTCAGCTTCGGGAGCAGGTTTACTTCACTTGGGGCCATTAAGTCTTCAGGTAAGAATCAATTTTTTAACATCCTATTCAAGAACCTTACTTGAATTCAGCTTATCACAAAAAAGGCATGGAAATAGGCATTTAAGTAACAATATTTGGTGTGAAACTATTGCGAGCAAAATTTTGATTGTAGTGCTGGAAATCAATTTGTTCAGTATTAAATTCCTCTTTGATTGTTTTTGAGATCTTGTATTAGTTGTTCAACTTATCTATTCGAGAAAAACAAAAATTGGTAATTGATGTTACCGTTTCATAATCCCATGCATCGGGATAATCTATAGGCAAGATAATTCTCTACAACTTTGTCAAAGTGTGTAAATCTGCTAGGCCTACCTAGTGTTACAATCAGATTAATTCCTTCTTTAATACAATAGATTCCATATTTGGAGGGGCTTCCTTCTCCTTTCCCTCTAATTCAGCTGTTACAACTTCATCCAAAAATGTAGAGCAGCTTTGTCAAAATGTTCACGGTAATTCCATTCTTGGAATGGTTCCACTACATGTATTGTTTTTGATAGTGAAGATTTAGCACTATTGATTGCATTTTTTAAATTTTTTGTTTGATAAAGATTGCATTTGAATGTGCAAATTTTGTAATTTTTTGTGCTAATTCTGTGCTAGGCGTTCTTGGACAGCTTGGATAAATTCTATTGAGATTTTTAGTTTTACAAGTTGCATCCATGTGCTAGTGTGTTGTCTGGTTTTATTTTTGCCATAAATTTTCATGGGAAAGTACATTAACAGGGAATGCCAGAAACCTGAAATGTCATACGATTTTTATTGTGCTAAAATTAAATGACAGAGAACCCAAGACAATCATAATCCTTTCCAAATCTTAATTATCCAAAAGTCAGATTCTCTATTTTTGGAACAGAGTAAAGTTTTCATCCCATAAAAAAATTTCCATGCTGGTAATGATGTGCAACAATAAATACATGTTTACGTTAATATTTAAAAAATTACAAGCTGTGTGCAAACAACCTGACAGTAGTCTATTTCAAACAATAACTTGTAATTTTGTGCATGCTTCTGAAGTAAGTTAATTCATAACAACTTTGATAGAAACACGAGGTTCAATGTTTCTGAACGTTGAGAAAGTTTTATCGAAATTAGTTATATCAGAACTATTTGAAACTTGTCTGTATGGGCTTTATAAACAGTTGACAGTTAAGTCTGCTCTGAAATTATTTGTGTTGTAATACATGTACTTTGTATGACATGTAATGTTATTTGTGGTTGTTATGAAGAGAAATGTGACATGCATGGACTGTTTTAATAGCACTAATTAGCTGTTTTACCAGCAATTATCTTTTGCCAAGATAAATGACGTGTTGTATTTTTGCGTAAAATTCTAGACGTTGAAGTGGTTTTGCAAAAGAAAGCAACTGATGATCAACAAAAGAAAGCACTTGAACTCAAACTGCCGTCTAATTTCTACTTGTACGAACATGCTACGCCCTGTTCTGGATGCCGAGGGTGCTCTGATGATGATGCTGAGGAAAATAATTCAGATTCAGATACAGGTAATCTTTTCAGTTGATAAGTTGTCCTGACAACAACTACTTGTAGTTATTTTTCTTCATCAGACTATATCATAATTTTTGCCAAAAGTTTGTCCGAGGAAATTTTTGTTCTATTTTGACACCATCCACTTGATGCAAGGTTTACAGTATGATTTCACTATTGCAAGAGTGAAAGGTTTAGAAAAATATATTGGCCAGTGTTTAGTATGTAGCTTATAATGTTGAAGGAAAGCTGGGCAACCACTTTTCTATAATAAACCAGGTTCATGTTATTATTTAATGCTGAAAATGGTAACTCGTCAAAAGACATTTTCTGATTAGTGTTTTTCATCGTTTATCTGAATTTTGTAGATGTGATATTTGTCTGGGAGTCCACTCAACCACAGGAGAAAATTGAGAAGGCCCTAGCTTTGAAGTTGCCAGCAAACTTCTATTCCTATGAAGATAAGCCACCCTGCCCGGGTTGCAGAGGATGTACAGATGATCTTAGGCCTTCTGACGAGAAGCTAGCTGAAGAATCCTCCAATGTTGCCAAAGAATCCCTTCCAATTGCAGAATTGTCTGAACCAACAAGGGAGGACATTGATATTGCACGCCTAACTGAAACGCAAAACATGTCTCATTTGACCAACAATAATTCAGAACATGACTACATTATTGGTCGTTCTTCTCACTCAAACGTCTCATTTGCTGATTTATCGACAAAACCATCCACGCTCTTTCAATCCAAACGTGAGTTTCCTATCACATGATGCTCTTCATTCAAATGCTGTTCGCAGCTTAACTTGGGGTGTTATTTCTTTAGCGCAAAAGAAGAACTTCATCTTCGCTGGAGCAGGGTCGCAAATATTCGCACAAAGCAATAATACCTCTCAAAATGTTACCCAGAACAGTGATGAGGAGGAGGAGGATCCAAATGAGCCCAGCACTTCGGCTGATCCTCATTTTGAACCAGTCGTCCCATTACCTGAACTTATTCAGTTGTCGACTGGAGAAGAAGATGAAGAAAAAGGTCAGAGGATTTCTTTTTAAGTCTATTTATTGTTTATGGCATTTGGATTTTTTTTGTCATGTGTGATTATTGTGCTGGAATTGCACTATGATTGAGAACATTATGGAGACATTGCTGAGTGCACAGTCCCTCTAGAACGTTTTAGTGCAGATGTGCATAATTTATGCCGGGGTGTAGATATTTTAGTGGACCCGTTATTATATAGGTTTTTAATTTTGTCCAGCTCATAGCATAAGGGATGCAGCAATCACCAAAACTTGACTCCTCTATAACTTTGCTTGCAGTGTTCGGTCATAGGTGTAAATTGTATAGGTTTGATGAGACCACAAAGCAATGGAAGGAGAGGGGAATCGGAGAAATTAAACTACTGAAACATCAAAAGACTGGCAAATTCAGAGTGTTGATGCGTCGAGAACAGATTTTCAAATTGGCTTGCAACCATGCGCTCACTACAAATATGGAACTAAAACCACTACAAACGCAAGAGACTGCCTGGTGTTGGTATGCCAATGACTTCGCTGAAGAAAAGGAAGTTTTGGAAAAATTTGCTGCACGTTTTAAGGTAATTATGCCATTAGTTAATTATTGATAACAGATGTTGCTGTACGTTTTGATCGTTTTCGATGACAATCGATCTGTGGCATTCACTGCGGAATATATTTAGTTGCAGAAAAGCTAGATTAATCAGTAGCATTACCACTAGATCAGCCAATCGTTAAAGCAATTGCAGAAATTAAATGTATTTAGCATGTGGATAGTTAAGATATTATAGTTGTATAGTGTAGTTAAATTTAGAATTCACGTTTCTTATTGCATAATATTGAATAGGATGCAAAGAAACGGCCTAAAAGAAAGAAGATATTGCTCATTTCAATGGTAATTAGATTATGATAACAACAATTTAAATTAGTCTTGTCTAGCAAATGTGACATAGCATACTTAGGCTGAGATATAATAGTTATGCACATTTGATATGGTTTTCAAGCGGTCATTCAATTGACCACCAATTATATACATTAGATTAATTGGCTGGTTGATAAATTCCCTAGCTAATATGCAAAATGAAAGGAAAATATGACCCAGATTTCTACCCCAGCACGTGATTTGCACGCGCAAAATACGTTTTTTTGCACGACTTCCAAATGTTTGAAATTAGAAAATTCTTGTTGTAGATGCATCTTTTTATTGGTTTGTTGTTTTTCAGACGCCTGAAATCGCCCAAATGTTTTTTCGTGCATTTCAAAATTGTCAAGCAGAATTGACTGAAAGCAACAATGTTTCCAGTTCAGAAGACCATTAAGGTAGTTATTTTATTTTATAGTTGAAATTTATTACATTTTAGGTGCAAGGCCATACTTGAACCAATTGCAAAATGCATGTATTTGTACACCCTACAATTTTAGAGACATAATTCATTTGGTATGCTTTATAAGAGTATTTAAATTATGTATTTCCTAACTGTATTTGTAGTGCATGTACATGTATGTCTGATTGACGGTTTGCATGTCAGAATCATTATTAATTTTAAGCTTCAGGCGTCTCTGCCCGACATTGCATAAAATGTCTAAAGAAGTAACAAGGATTTTTTCCTATTTCAGCATCCATTTGCACTGAACAAATTGATTGCAAAAGTCAGATTGTAAATTTGTTTACTAAACTTCACTTGGATCCCCTTAGCAGTCAATGGACTGTAAATCTTATTTTTAAAGAATACCAAGGACTTTGCAACACCAGTACTGCCTTGTTCAAATTTCAGCAAAATGCAAAACTCTAGTATAAGGTAATACTATGCGTAATATGCGTTTTTAGCTTTTTGTGAGATAGATCCGTAACTGATAGTACGAGGCTATATTAATGAAACCCAATGGACGTGTTGCCACCTTGCAAAGGTTAAAGCTGTGTCAAAGTTTAAAGTGGCACATCTTTGCGTTTCGTATAAACCTCTTAGCATTCACTGATAATTTTAACGATGGAAAGCAAAATCTCCAAATAATTTAACTTTGCCAGCGCCATTGACTGCTTGTTAACTTATGTTATAATGGCATATTTATTGTTTACGACAGAATGTGATACAATGCTAATAAAGCTGTAATATTGTGGGATTGTGATATGCCAAACTCATGTTTTTTTCATTGAAATGTTTGTTATACAGTAAAATCCGCCAAGGGTCAACTGCACCATTGGTGTTTTTGAGGAAAAAATTTACATTTAATTGCCCTATAGGACTTCTTGCAGTTTTATGGAATATACCGTATTCTAAGCAATAACGTGTTACTAATTCTAAAATTTTTGGAATGTAACCAAGGATACAAGATTATAGGGTAATGTAGGGCTTCTGTATTTCTCTGAACTTAGGAGACAATTTATCATGCGCCATATACTGTAACAGCTTATCATTCCTGGGTAACGACCATAAAAAAATTATAAGAGATGGCAATAGTGCTTTTGATTGTAACATTCAAAGTTTTTATCTCGTAGGTTCACTGCTAACGAGCAAGAGCAATTCCCCATTTCTTGTGTTTGCAAGTCTCTTTATTCATACAAGAAGTGCAGCACTAGTGAAAAGATTTGTCATCTTGGATGTGTTAATTTTGACTTGACAAGAGCAACAGACAAGGAAGAATATCATTGGTTTCTGCACGTCTCAAAAAGAAAAGGCAGTGATGTCAACTCTAAAGTGTCTTCAGCTATAGTTTTAATAGCAGGGTGGCTGGAGAATGATCACATCAAGCTGTCATGTTATCCAGTGATGGATCCTGATAGTATGATGTCGTTCAGTGGAGTAGACACACCAAAAGGCAAGGTCGATGGATCATCTGTACCGTTACAAGCCCAAAATTTAGCATCGTTCAACAATAATAGTGCTCGATCGGAGTTGCAATTGCAAGACAGATGCAATCTCTGGCTTACCGGATCTGCAAATGCAGATTCACCAATGCAAAACCCGAAGAAATTGTGTCGAAGTTCACGTGCAACTAATTCTCTGTATTCCCCGGTGAAAAGAAACGGCAAAAGATTATTAAGGTCAAAACGAATTTCAAGGCAATACAGCGTCACACCCGGCAATAAATGCCAGGAGATATCTGATATCAATTTGAGTGATTCTTATCCAAATGCATTAGAGAGTCAACTTTTCACTGATCAGAATAGTACAAAACCTGTTATACTTGAGAACACTGCTCAATTACCATGGGAACTTTCCGTAGATGAATTTTTGGATTTTATCGATACTGAGGATGAGTTCGAAATGCAATCGTGCATTGGGGAATCTGACGAACCTCTTTTTGTCGACTTCCCTGCCCAAGAAGAAAAATGTTGTGAGGTTCACGGACCTGTTCTACAACCAACCAGTGAAACAACGTCCACAACTTTGAATTATAGTGATATTGTCGATATCAATAGTTTAGATCAACTTCTAACAGAAGTTGTGCCATCATGCACAACCAAAAAGGAATGCCAGGTTATGCAGAGCAAGATCAATTCACATGGGAGTGCTTTTGGGGAAAGATGCCAAATTGAGACTCCTAAGCTGAGCGATTCTCAACAAAACCATGAACCAGCTTCAAAAGATACCAAGCACAGAAGCAGGTTTTCAATACAAAACAATTTTAGTGAATGTACTATCAGTTTGAACTCCAATTCCAAAATATCCAATTCCACTTCAGAGGAATCACAGACAGCCTCTATAGAGAAAAATGAAAAGACCATCCCTTATTTACTAAAGAAGTGCAACCCGCACACGGATTTGTCACTTACAGTGTATGCGTTCAATTCAACTGTGGCATGTGAGACGCGTGAGCATCCTTCAGTTGAAATAAGTGTTATTAATAGTCTTTTAAACGAAGAGTTATCCAAACATCTTTGTTCCAAGAAATCTGATGACCCATTGATCAAAACTTGCAAATCAGCCACAAATAGTGCACATGACAGTCGTTTAGGAACTTCTCAATGCTTTGTGAAGCATTCAGGTGCATTATGCCCTTCAGAGAATTCATTTAATTCATCTATGGTTAGACCATTGAGTGTTGTTGGGAGGAATAAGTCAAGTTCTGGGACGTCTATCAGTGTCATTCCTTCAAAAGAACGTGATTCTCTGAGTAAAGTCAGTAACCTGGTTGTTGAACCTTGCTCTGTAAAAGTGTCAGGAAACCAAAAATACCGGACGCTTGACATGAAATCAGAAATGAGCTTTGAAAATGTCGAAACAAGCAATCTCCAACAACCCAACGGGCTAGAGCATGAACAGATAGCCAAATCTTATCCACAAATTACTACCAGCATTAGCGATTCCAGATGTAATGAAGCAAACATCGTAAAGCAATCAAATTTTAAATTGATCAGTTCTGACGCATCACAATCGCTTCAAGGACCATTAACTGCTGATATCATGGTTAATGCAAATGTAAATTTGTCCGATGCATGCGAGAATTCCAATTCTAAGGAGCAGTCTACTTCATCAGGGAAAAATAGTACATGGAATGTAATCGAGAATTACAGTGGAGCCATAGAGAACCAAAATACCATCGAGGACATTATTATTGTGCCTAAATCAGTGGAAGAAACTAACAAACTGATTCCAGATAACATTACTATGCAAACTCGAAGTTCTTCTTTAACAGGCACCTCTATGCGCAAAGTTCAATCACGAACTTACGACCCTCTGGGTCCATCTGATCCACTAGTATGGAGCAGACGAGTCAGACTAGTGTCTAGGAAATTAAGAGTTGCCAGACTGTTGAATAAGCCAAATAAGATGTAATTCCAAGTAATGCAAAATATTCCAATAAATTGAAAAATAGTTTATTCATTAGCAAAACTATGCTTCTTGAGTTATATTTTCGACATAAATTGCCACACTGCTTCAATTCAGCGCATTGTAACCAGCTCTTCTGCAACAGTGGGGTGGATGGCAACACATTCGTCGAATTGTGCTTTAGTTGCCCCCATTTTAATGGCAACTGCAAAGCCTTGGAGGATCTCGTCCACATACTGACCAATCATGTGCAAGCCTATGACCTAGAATTATTTAAAATATTTATACTTTTGATGACGTTCAATATAATGTTAAATTAGCAGTGTCTTTTCAGATCTCCAGGCTGGAAAGCGATTGATATTGTGTCCCATTTTGTAAAATTAATATGACTTTAAGAAACGACCTCACCTTTTCTTCTGGTCCCTGGCACACCAATTTCATATGGCATTGCACTTTGTTTGACAAAACAGCATAGTACATAGGAATAAATGTTGATCGGTAAATTTTCAAGTTCTCTGCACCATATTTTGTCACTGCTTCCTCTAAAAATTTTTTTTTGCAAATATTAATATCAAAGAAAACATAGATATTCTGAGCAGATGGATGGGCTTTGCTACCTTCAGTGAGGCCTACCGATGCAGAAGGGGGGTGGCTAAATACCACACTTGGAATGCATTCGTAGTCTAATTTTAGTGTAGTCTTTCCATCAAACAACCTGTGAGCTAAATGTCGGCCAGCAGCAATGGCAACTAACATTCACATATTGTAATCGAAATTAACAAACAATTTTGCACAAAGATTCTAATATTTACAAAATTCCTGGATCGGTTCCCCCACCTGGTGTCAGTAAGGCTTTTCCACACACATCGCCCAATGCATAGATGTTCCTTGCAGTTGTGTTTTGGAATTCATCAACCACAATGTGTTTTTGCGAATCCACATTAACATTCTAAAATAGAAAATTACCAAAGAAAAGTTATTGGATGAATCTGTAAATTTTTCATTTATTTACTTGATAGCAACTAACTGCAAGCTCTAATCCAATTTCACTGTTAGGAATGCGTCCCACGGCCCAAATCAGACAGTTGAAATCTGTTAATTGCTCCCCTGCACTTGTTGTTGCTGACAACAGACCCGTCTCGTTTTTTGAAATAGAAGTCAACTAAAAAATATAAATTTCAGAAACATGATTAAGAATAATGTTTTTATTAGAGTAAGCTAAGCCCTACGTGGTTTTATCCAATCTTACAATCGTTTTCTTGAGCACATGAACGCCAGCTTTTTCAAGATTTTCAGTAGTGACAGTACTTATCATTGAATCAAAACTTCTCAAGACCTTAAAATACATAAGAATAATGACAATAAATTTTCATTATAAATATATTGAAGCGTCTTGGCGCAAAAAAAAGTAAATGATCTTGCCATAATTGGCACTGCATTTACCTTGTCATGACGAATAACGAACGTCACCTTTGACCCCAAGGCATTCAATATACCAGATAATTCTACTCCAATATAGCCAGCTCCAACAACCAATGTTTTTCTATCAGCGAATGGATGACGTAAATTTCATTTCTAAGAAAGTGTAGGCATATAGCATTTTTGAACTTACTTGGGCAAACTTTCCAGTTCAAAAAACCCATCACTTGTTATGCCATGTTGGGCACCTGGAATATTTGGTACCAATGGCCGTCCTCCAGTAGCAATCAGCACGTGATTGGCAGAGATCAGTCGGCCCTCAACATCTACAGTGTTGGCAGATTTAAACTTCGCGGTTCCTTGGAATACTTCCACTTTGCTCTAGACCACAATAAAAATCAGAAGGCTTTGAATTAATGTTTGAGTTAAGAATGTTTGAATTAATATTATCGCATGATATAAATGCAAGTACCTTTGATAAGTTGGTTTGATAAATGGCGTTTAGCCGTTTTACATAGTCATCCCTTGATGTTTTGATTTTTCTTAAAAAAAGCCGCAAACATTTAAAATATGCAGTATAAAGTACTGTTCCAACAACTGATTATCTCAGAAAACAGATAAATTGTTGTGAACGAAACGAAAGAGTGCAAATTAATCTCATTTGCACCCAGGTAATCTGATGATATATTGAAGAAGTGGCTTACTTCCAGTCAAACCCTTTTAATTCAACATCAAATCCATAACCTTGATGCTCGTGGATGTGCTCAGCATGCGAGGCACAGCTAAACATCACTTTTTTTGGAACACAGCCAACATTCACCTGAAATTTATTAAAGAGTTGAAAAAAATTACTTGTTTTTTATGGAAAACTGTGCAAAAGTAATACTATTTGTACATCAACTAAGTGTACCATTAAAATTGATCAGGAAAATTACAGGTATTGCTTATTATTTCCTTTTGTAAAATTATTCATTCAAGATCATAATCAATAACTACAGTTCCATATACAATGTACTACATATATATTTTTTGTAATACTCAATCTCCTAAAGGTGTAAGAAGTGCGGATAATTAAATGGTAGTGCAACCGATAGCCTACCCTTACAAGGCCACATGATAATATTTAAAAATTTTCTATCATAATAGTTATTTTTAGTAGAAGTCGTGTGTAACTTAATTGTTCAGTAATTCAAGGACTTTAGGTGCATGCATCCGCTAATGAGAATATAGCATGAAAACAAGTAAAAATTATTAAGGTAAAATTTGAAAATGGTAATGGGAAGTTAGGAAAACTTTCTAAATATCCTGGTAGGTTCCTGTTTACATTCATTGCCACTTAGCAATAGCTAATTTGATGCAGTCATGAAATAAAACTTCTTTCCAGTGAAACTGACAGGAAACTTTTGATGTTGGAAAAAAAAATGACATTTTAATATTTCGCACCACTTGAGGTGTACATGTGATTTTTAAGCTAAAACGACTTCAGAATACTTTTATTTTATGCTTATATTTTTCAGTAGGCTTTCTGCAAAATTGAAATAACGCTTATTTCATTAATTGTTATTTTTGTTGAATCGTCCAAACTTTTAAAACATTATGAATTCCCAATGGAAATCGCCTGAGGACATGGCTAGTTCAACATAACATTATTACATGTCATATATATGACATCGCTCCAATATATTTGTATGTTATTTTAGCAGAACACGATCCTAGACAATCATATTTAGCATAATTTGTGCTATAGCATGTGCCAAAATATATTATACGTATGTGTACAATTTATTCAATATTAGATGGTGAGGAGAAGTAACAATTCAACGTTGAGGAAAATTACTTATGCCAGAAGTCTTTCTAAATTCCTATCATCAAACGATGTTCAAATGCTTTACAAGTTCGAAAAACGCCAGATAAAGTTTTGTCGCAAGTCAAAAGAGGGCACTCGTGTCCTGATAGTGCATGTACCAACATGTTTTCAGGGCACCAAATCATGCAAGTGTTTTACTTTACTACTCGTTTCCTAGTTGCATGCACGCAATAAAATGGTGACTACAGTATACATTAGCTAGGTAAACATTATTCACTTACGCATGTTCCTCCCATTCGGTTATTTTCGACTAGGGCTACACGAACGCCAAATTCCGCGGCTCTTCTTGCACTAGCTATACCACCTGAGCCTCCACCAATGACCAGATAGTCAAAATGCTTGATTGCTGCTGCCATTACGCTCATTGTCACTCTCATAGGGTTGCGCGTTCAAATACCGCGTTGGTACAACTATTGTTCAGTTATATATTTGTTTTATTTCCTGCAAGTCAGCTTTCGGGGAATTCAAGGAAAGCCAGCCTTCTCAAGGATTACGTCATTAGCAGACGGCTCAGTTGGATTGCTAACTATTTTGCAACTAGAGGACGCTGAAGGCAACTCACGTTGAAAAATCTGAAGAAGTGTGAATTTTGACAGAATTTGAACTTCGTGTTGATTACCAATTTACGACGATATATCGTAAAGATGTCTGAGGAAACTAAAGTAGATTGGAATTCACAACTAGAAGAGCAAGAGCAGAAGCTAGCTGCTCAGGTAATTCTGTTAAACTATTATGGCAAGTTGCAGTTGTTAAGTTAGGGTTAGCTTGAATGGCTGTTTTCAGAAAGACTCGTTCAAGAGTATCTGCATGTTTAGGCTAAGCAGCTATAGCCAGGTTGGTTACGTTTCGTGCCTTTAAAAATAAATAAATTTATGTAACACGACCGACTACGTGTTGGATCATGTATTATTTGTTCAACTTAATCCAAAAAATTTAATTGGGGCTTAGGGTCAATCGGTAACTATTTAAGCATCCGTGTCCATGTAGCAATGTCATAACTAATTAATTTAGGGGACATTTAATGCCATCATCTTTGGTTGATGAGGTTAACCGAATGATGCCTGGGGAAGGGGGCGGTCAACAAAATGCTGAGTCTGTGGGCGTAATAAATTGAATTGAATTGAATGAAGATGTGTTCAGATCCACCAGACACGTCCTTAATTCAACTGGTAGTAAATCATGGGCTATTGGTCTTTATCCACTTTAGTAGCCTTGCAAGCTTTATTTTTTAGCATGATGCATTGAATGTGCATCGATTTACTTTTTTGTGTAGCATATCAGCAACCCTAAAGTTAATCCAGACAGCACTACCGAGGCTCCGGACAAACCTACGGCAATTGGGGACGTAAAAAATGAAACTACAGATAATAATGTTGCCGAGCAGCCCCAATCAGATAACGATGAAAAAGGTGGAGTTAAAATTGAAAGTATTTTTGTATTCATCGATATCATATACTGGAGTCGCTAAAATAATACAATTTCTTCCAATGAATCCTGAATTTCAGAAGCCACACTCGCTGAAGCATCGCTGATAAGAAAGATTCTGCGATCCAAACTTGTACAGAGCACTCATGACATAGAAATCCTTCGAAAGGATCCTTCCTCTCCATTGTATTCAGTGAAGACATTCGAGGCGCTAAATTTGTAAGTGTTGAGCAGTTATATCCCCGTCCTAGAGGTAATAAAATTAGTCTCAAAGTTAGCTCTAATACTGTAGAAATTTTCAAAATTACACTGATGCTTTTTTTTGCATAACATTTAATGACTGTTGACAAACTTCTCATATTCTTCATAATTTTATTTATTTCAGGCGACCTGAATTACTAAAAGGAGTGTATGCCATGGGTTTCAACAAACCTTCAAAAATACAAGAAACAGCTTTGCCGACACTCCTTGCAGATCCGTCAGTCCATTTCTAACTCAGTACTTATTTCCGAAATTCATAATTGTGTTATTTAAGCATCATTTTTCAAATTTGTTTGACAATGTAGGCCTCAAAATATGATTGCTCAATCTCAAAGTGGGACAGGGAAGACTGCAGCATTTGTCCTGGCTATGCTAAGTAGAGTCGATCCTACAAAGCATTACCCACAGGTTATTAACATTGCGGTGATATTTTACAGCATTGTTAGTATTGCAATTGTCTAAATCGTTTACTTTTCTCTAGGTCCTTTGTTTATCGCCAACCTATGAGCTTACTATCCAAACTGGCAATGTCTTAAAGCAGATGGCTCAATTTTGTCCCGACATCACCATGAAGTATGCGGTAAGAGGCGAATCAGGTACTTCAGTGGTTTTCAGTGGTTGTATTCCACTTAAACTTTTTGACATTTTAGCGATAAAATGGAATATAAAATTCAATGTTTTGAAATTTCATTTCATTTATTCCTCATTCTCGCCAAAAAATATTACTAGTTGAACGTGGTGACAAGATTACCGAACAAATCATTCTCGGGACACCTGGAAGGGTGCTGGACTGGGCTGTAAAATTCCGATTTTTTGATCCTAAGAAAATCAAAGTGTTAGTTTTTGATGAAGCCGATGTGATGATAGCTACTCAAGGTCACCGAGATCAGTCAATCAGGATACACAAGTAAGCTTATCAGTAAAATGAAATTGGCTGACAACAGGATATCAAGATGCATTCTTCAATCTTTTTTCATTTATATTTGTAGGTATTTGCCTAAAGATTGCCAGATGATGTTGTTTTCAGCAACTTATGACAATGACGTCATGGAATTTGCTGAAGCTATTATCAAAATGCCAGTAACCATTCGATTACGTCGTGAAGAAGAAAGTCTTGATAACATCAGACAGTACTATGTTGAATGCCCAAGCAACGATTTGAAGTATTCCGCACTTGCTAATATCTATGGAACCATCACAGTTGGACAAGCAATCATATTTTGTCATGTAAGTTAACAGCAAATACTTTAGGAATCATTTAAAAAAATTACACTGTCTTAAACTGTTTGTAATGAAGCTAAGGCATAGCACCGGATGGGTTAATCATAAGTCCATAATATGTTCATTGTAGACTAGAGCAAATGCAAGTTGGCTCTCCAGTAAGCTGACAAAAGATGGCCATGCAGTGGCACTCCTTTCTGGTGAATTGGAAATTGAGCAAAGGATATCAGTGTTGAATCGATTCCGCCAAGGCAAAGAGAAAGTACTGATTACCACCAATGTTTGTGCTCGCGGTAATTCAGTTTCCAGAACTTCTGTTTTTCATTGGAAGTGAAGTTTTTAAAAATCTTAGTAATAACCCTGCTTGCTTTCTTCAGGTATTGACGTCGAACAAGTTACCATTGTTGTCAACTTTGACCTGCCTGTGGACAGAAGTAATAGACCAGACTTTGAAACATACTTACATCGGATAGGAAGGACTGGGCGTTTTGGGAAGAATGGACTTGCTATTAACCTTGTGGATAGTGCCAAGGGTATCGAACACATCAGGCAAATCGAAAAGCATTTTGGTGTGTATCTAATTGAGTTTTCAAATCTGTTTATTAAAACTGTGTACGTTTTAAAGTGCATAACTGATAACATTCTGCGTTTTCTCTACAGGAAGGAAAATTGAAAAACTGGATGCTGAAGATGTAGATGAAATAGAGAAAATAGAACGTGAATGATTTAATCATTAAATTACAATGGCAATATTCGTTGCACTTGAGTGATGACATCATTTGATGGCCCTGATAAGGCATATCTTTTAATAAATGGACATCCCTCCACATTGTGTTGTTTGAAAGTCCATTTCAAGATTGATTCAAACTTGCATTAATTTTTCATTGAAATTTTACTGAAAAGTTGTAAAATAATGGCAGCTTTTAATAGGTTTTTCTGAAGGAAGGCACCTTTGATCAAGTATTTCCAATAAAATCATGTTTCATTTTACTTTCAAAATATAAGTCGGTGTGATGTTGCAGCAATTGTTTTGCAGCTCTCTAAAGAGCGAAAATGTGATATATCCCAAATATTTAAATTTTATTACACATGGACAGACAAATTCTTAACTTACTGCTGTCTGCATAACCTCTGGCGTGATATCGGCTAGGCCACCCCAACAGTAAGCATTTTCTGTATTTTCCTTGTAGCAGAAAGTGTTTTTAATTGTTTGTAAAATTATCCAAAAATGCAATTTTATTTCCAGATTAAGTTTAATTATGGTCGTTCAAATTATGTAGCTCGACTAGCTCTGGGGCTATGGATCAGCTGTGTGTATTTGGCAGATTTTGCGAATGATCCTCACATGTTTACGTAAGTGGCGCACTCTAGTGATTGTTTTGATTTCTCCGCTCCATTTCGTTCTATTGTGGTTGCAGTCTGTGACCGTGTATCAAATTATTGCTCGCAATTGACACATCGGTAATTGTTTTTCGCTACAATAAGGATGTCAGTGAGAAACAGCAGCAAAGGTAAGATGCTCTCAATTAATACATACTAGACAACCTGTTTTTGGTTGAACGGACCCAAAGAAGTGGGTGTGTTGTTAACCCTTGCGTTTCTGTGACCGGGCTCTAACAATTGCATCCTTCACAATTTTAACTCCTATTTATCCCTTCTTTTGAAGCTCCACTTTCACTGGTCATCGTTTAATAATCGTTACGATTATTTCGAATTTAATCTGCATTTGTCAGGAAGTGTTTGCATATTACTTTTCTTCACATGATTGTACCCAATTGTGTGACCCATGAACCGTGTTGAAGGCATTCAAGCTTTTTCGTGCCTCCCAAATATTCTGTGAATTCATGTAGGCCTACCTACACTCAAGATAAACTAATAATTAACAATTCGTAGAAATTCGTTATCCAGTAGTTCACCTGCCATCATTACATACAGTGCAATGATCTGAAACTTGGAATTGTCGTGTGACAGTTTTGTACGGTACCTTGAACTTGTAGGAAAGAAACGTGAATCTATAGCCTACGAACGTGAAAATGAAATACGCTGCGTCTCGCTAGTCTAACAATATTGCTGTAACCCTCATATAATCTAACCCTGTGTCTAAGTTACACCAACAACTGTCGCAAAACCAAAAACATAGCTCCTCCTACCAACAACGTTCGTGTCCA
>JAQGAF010000054.1:0-100543 GCA_034687865.1 Kryphioiulus occultus | reverse complement strand
CGCTCCCGCGGAATGCGATTATAGCTCCTCGTCTTGATTTATTTCCGCCAATAATTGAATTTGGAACGTTCAATGTTCCCAGCTTCCATCCATTGTCATCAGGTGGTGCTGGTCAAGCCCTCGCCTCTTCCCCCACAATGCAGTTGGCGGAAGCTCGTGTTCTAAACGGCTAATTGACAGTAATTGGTTAAATTGATTGCGTACGTAATAGTATTACAGTTTTAAGGGCTGCATTCTCCGTTGTCCTGGCGGCGAACAATTAAACAAGATTGATGACCATCTTGCTCGCGATGACCTTTGCGGATCCATCATGGCGGCCGGCGCCTCCCCATTGGCTGAGCCAGGGCGAGGGTCACGCCCCCACCCCTTTCAACCCTGACGCTCCCGCGGAATGCGATTATAGCTCCTCGTCTTGATTTATTTCCGCCAATAATTGAATTTGGAACGTTCAATGTTGGGTTTGGAATAATGAGTCCGAATTGACCCCACGGTCAGGGTCCGTTGGGAATGAGCCTCGATCCGTCAGAGCCATTCGCCTTCCAAATTATGCCACTGGGTTAAGTACATGCATTTAGGATTTTAGAACAATGTTATGGACAGTTGTAACAATGTCATAAGAATTTGTGAAAACTATGCGATGTTAAGACGATGTATAAGATTGATCGGTTTAATACATGTGGTCGAGGTTGTGCCAGTTCCTTTTTTTCAGTGATAGAAATTTCCATCTATGATTTGTAACGATTTTGCACAATTGTGGATAATTGCAACAATGCCATAAGAATTTTTCAAGATTTAATGCGATTTTAAGACGGTGTATAAGAATTGATGACAATTTTATACACGTGGACGATGTTGTGCCTGCAGTTCCATTTTTAATGATAAAATTTCCATCTTTTGGTGGTTTTATATGAGTGGTAACGATTTTGGAATTTCCATCTTTAGAAGATTTTATATGATTTGTAACGATTTTGGACGATTGTGGGCAATTGTAACAATGTCATAAGAATTTTTCAAGATTTTTTGAGATTTTAAGACCATGTATAAGAATTAATTACAATGTTATACATTTGGACGATGCTATGCCAGTTCCTTTTTCCAATGATAGGAATTTCATCTTTAGATGGTTTTATATGATTTGTAACGATTTTGGAACATTTTTGAAAAGTCCAAAAAAAATTGCATATGCGAAACAACGCATATTCACAATTTTAGATGAATTTGTGACAATGGCAATGTGAAGAGTTGAACAAATGCCCACCATTCAAAACAATAATATGAGTATACTTTTGCTTTAAAAATTATTAGAACAGCTTAATATATTTGGCACAATATTTAGAATGAGGATTCCGCCAGTTCTTCCACAATTTAGGTTGCCCATTGTGATTGAGCGATTCGTGCCTTTGTGACTTCTTGTTGTTGTTGTTGTTGTTATTTCACGCTTATAAATTCGGTCTTTAATTCATATAACAAAAAAAAATTAAGTTTAGAAATTCAAAATGGAAGGCGCTCGAATTAGAATTTTCGAACGAATTCACCTCACGTTTTCGATTTAGGTTTTTTCAACTTTATTAATTTGTTTATGAATAATCGACAGATTTACAATTTCGGAAAGCAAGCTAGGTAAAGGCGAAATGCCCGTTCTATACAGGATGGCAAATAAATTTCGCGGTTGTAATGATTTTAAGCCAAATGTGTGTTCCGCAATTTCAGCCTGAAAATCGGTCATCAAATTCCATGGGTGGAATTCTTCTGAAGTCCTATCTGCGCCATCTCGGTGCCGGATTTTAAAACGTTTTTAGGAGAGGGGGGTGGGGGTCACGTTTGTTAATGTAAACATGGGACCCTGCACCGAAACATTTGTTCAGAAAATGATTGGATTTAAAACGCTTTTTTAGCATTGCATCCTGGCACTAAAAGTCAGGAGATAAACATCATGGGACGAATTAAACCAGATGCCCCTTCGCCTTTATGTTTCGAAAAGAATGACATTCTTTTAGCATGTCGGGCATGGCACGTCTCAGCCTTTCGGACCCCCCTGGGAGAGATGACCACTGGGAAAGGATGGGGAAAACAATTCGAAAAAAACTGAACCAAATTTAGATTTATTTGCAAAATATCCCCGCCCACGTAGAGGGCCTTTTTTGGGAAAACTTGCCGAATGTACATGTAGATTGGAGTTGGTGACCCGTATTCGTAGTTTACTTTAGATCCGACTTTTATGTCTTTCTTTCTCTTGGAATTTTCTCCAAATGCGTTCTGGAGAAAAGCACTTTTGACGGGTTCGAACACACGTGGTGATTCTTAAGATGGCGACACACTTTGGAACAGACGCTGAAAAAATGCTGAAAATCAACCATTTATAAATTTTAGGTTTTGGCTTGTTTTAGGGCGGTTGCCACGTTATCAAAATTAACTTTCCTGGTGTTTTCTTGGTTCACCGTTTTGTTCTGACTGTACACTGCATGGTTTGTGGGAATTGGTTCCTGACCAGAATAGCTCATCATCGTCAATTCGAAATAGGGTTTATGCTTTAAATTAAAATTCATGTCAAATTGCGTTGGGAACATTCCAAAGTTTATAATAACATGTAGAAATGTTATTAAATTTGGCTCTTAGTTCCAAAAATGGATTATGGATTGGAATGACAAGTTCTGCCACCTCGATCGGTGGTAGTTAAACCATCTTGTCGAACAACTTGTAAAGTCTGGTTTGCATACATGTATGTTGGTAGAGGTCCCACTGAATGCATTGAAGTCTGGTACCGCTGATGGCGTTGCGGTCTGGTTCCACTGCATTAAGGCATTGAAGTCTTGTCCCATTGACGACATTGAAGTCCGGTCCCAAAGAAGGCTGATCCCAAGGCATTAAAGTCTGGTCCCATTGAAGGCATTGAAGTTCCTCCGAAGACATTGAAATCTGGTCCTACTAATGGCATTGAAGTCTGGTCCTACTGGGCTCGGATATTGAAGACATTGAAATCTGGTCCCTTGTATTGAACACATTGAAGTCTGGTCCCAATGAAGGTATTGAAGTATGGTCCCAGTGAAGGCATTGAAGTCTGGTCCCAATGAAGGCATTGCAGTTCACTGAAGACATTGAAATCTGATCCCACTGATGGCATTTAAGTCTGGTCCCAAGTATTGAAGACATTGAAGTCTAATCCCGTGTATTGAAGACATTGATGCCTGCATGTGGTGAAGTTGGTGAAGTCACAGCAAACGCAGTAGAGTCTTTGGTGAATTGCAAGGACTTCACAGACTTATAGTCGAACTATAGAGGGACTTTACAATTCAGGAAGTTTTTTAAGTCTCGTTGCAGTCAGTAAGTCCTTGAATTCACATTTTTTCCTGGAGTCTTAAGTCAGGAAGTCTTTGAGGTCTCATTACTTCCTTCTGCGAAGGACTTCCAAGTCCCATTTAATTAATAGAAGTCCCACTGAGTCTCTGTAGTGTGTGAAGTCAGGTTGAAGTCCTTTTAATTCCTGAAATTACATGTTCAGAGAGCATACAGACATTCCCATCGCCTTCCTGAATGTATAGGAATTCAGCTAAAGAAAAGTTCCAATATTCCAAAATTCCTACCAAATTTTAGCCCAGGGAGCTGTTCCATTTCCGTTCCAATTTCTTCCATTCTCTACAGGCGTTCCATCTCCCATAACGTTCCAATTCCACCTTCGTCCTAGTTTACTTTCCGACCTTTCACTGATCTGCCTCATCCACTTCGATTAGCAAAAAACTGCAAACTTTCGTTTTTGCGCATCGGCATTTTTGATTTTTTTCCAATTGTTGACTTTCGAAAAATGTTGGGCTGGCCGACATAACCTCGGAGGAACAGCGTGAGAAAAACCTTTCTTCTTATCCCCTTATTGAATTTCGGCATTTTTTTTTTCATTCCCCAACTCCAAATTGGTATATAGTTTCAAATTAAGAGTCCATTTTCCAAAACTATTATTTACGTAATGTACGTTACCTTATTCGCCCCAGGTCCGTGCCCAATGTTCCCCAATTTACGCAAAGGTCGTCTCCTTTGGCCCATGTGCACCTCGAGACCCCCAAATTTGAATTTTTTTTCTTTTACTCCACAAACTCGTTATTTCTCCGAAATTTTTTTAGCATTTCGAAAATTTCCCGATTTTGAATGACAATCGCTGGGTTTTGGTGGATGAAATCGAGGAGCAAATTACAGGGTGCTGGCCGGGGCTACTGTTAGCGAGGGGTCCCCCTCGGCCTAAGCACCCCCTGGGGGCACCCTAGAAAAGCGTTTACTCTCAATGCAGCTTTTATTGTTATTACTATTATTATTATTGTCTGTCGGCCCAGGAATGTTAAACGAAAACTAAGGATGTTGCTCCTATAGGCGCTTTTAATAAGAGCTAATTAGCTGATGGCTATTTGCCTCCTCCTTATTCTCGTAATTTTCACTTTTGGAACGAAACAACAAATCATCCAGACCAGCTCTAACTAACTACTGCGTGCGAGCCGATTAATACCCTGGCTTACACCAAAAAATAAATCATGGAGGTTTTTTTTATTCGCAGGTATATTTAGATAAAAAGTTTATTATCTTTTTCTTTGTTACGCATGCGTGGCTTTAATTAACAGCCTTTTTTGGCCCTCAGCTTCGTGTTGATTCAACGGGGCCGTGATGTGTTCATCGATGGGCGTTTTCAGCAGTTAGCACGCTTTTTCCAGAAAAAAATGGCTGCCGTTGGTCCATTTTGCGCCTTCCTGAAATTCGCTGATTTGCCCCAACTTAGTTGTTTCAGTTTTCCAACTTCGAGCAGTATTATTAAGGTTTTATTAATGTTATTCGAGAATTCTATAGTACTGGCATACGGTCCCATTACCAGACAAACGCACGTTTTGAATGTTTTCTCTACAGTGAGTTGTTAATTAGAACGAAAGACATTCTGGGGCCATGGTGTGAATTAGTACCAGACACACGTGTGTTTCGGATGTGTTTTTCTCTACTGTTGGTTGTTAGAACGAATGGCATTCTGGGGCCATTCGTGCGAATTAGCACCAGACACACGTGTGTTCCGAATGTCATGCGAATGTATTTGTTCTACTACGATCCTGATTACCAGACGCATGACGCGTGACATTTCAAGTGGATTTTTCTATATTTAAAGTTGTCAGTTACATGTGAAGGGAACCACATTAATCCATAAAATTTTAACACAATCAAATGTTCCACAGAATAGAGCTGTGTAGCAACTTTCAGCACGCTAGGACTTTGGGAAGTCGGTTAAAAATGAGTTAGAAGATGTTCGTTGAGAAGTTCATATTTCTGAATATTTGTTTCTAAAAATTTTGTCACTGCATTCCCTTAATTCGCCTGCGGTGTGTTAAATCTTCGATTCAGGGCTTAAAAATGAAAAATGTGAAATTTCGTGTAAAATGTCAGGGAAATGACTGAAATGTTGCCAGGAAATGTCAGGGTAATCGATTTGAGAGCATACATGTATGAGCTTCCCCATTGGCACTTGAGAATCCCACAACAACATGGCGTCAATGGGGTCTTCCACTTGAACTTGTTAAAAGCAGTAATCTTAGGTTAATTTTGCTTGTTGGCTGGTCAGTCTGTCTACTTTCCTCCCCTACCGTTGCCCACCTGGCGAGCAAACTTGTCGTAAATTCTCGATGCTAATTCGGGCCCCCTTCCGAGTGGCGGCGCTGCTGCATGCTGGTTTTAAGTGGCGTTTATCGTTGTTAACTTCTCGATGGATCGAGAGGGAGCCACTGATGAGCCCGAATGGCCGACTGTCACGTGATGTTTCACGCTGGCTTTTTACGACTAATAATGATGTAATTATTAGTAGTTAACCAGCAGACTGTGAAGAATAAAAAACTAGATAAAAAGTTTCTCATCAGGATTTAGCCTAATTACACCAGACGTGGGTTTTTGATACTCGTTTCGGGGGTCCTGCCGAATTAGGGTACCGAAAGGTGCTTCTGTCTGCTCCACTTTTGTCTTCGGTGCCACCGTGCACATGCGGAGCCCCCCGGGGGACAACCTGCACCCAGGCGGCCATTTTGGATTTTGAACGATGGCTGCATAATCTCGATTTCTGTCAGGTTGGAGGTCGTAAACCAGTATTTGAAATTGAGAAGCTCTCGTCTAGTTTCTATAATTAAGAAATACTTACACCATCCTGATACACACTGGGACTAAATCTGCCTGAACTGCCCTGAAGACATGTTCTGGAGACTAGCTGGACGATTGCTGGTTTCTCGTGAGACTTCCGATGCAAAAAACCACCTGTTTCGCATCCCACGTGAGCCTAGCACCCCAGATCGACCAAGCCTAGGACCAAAATTGAGCGACAGGGTCTCAGGAGAGTCTGGATATTTGCGAAACTGTCTTGATACATTCGGGGGACTCATTGGAAGCATTTGCGAGTTTATCCGGATATATTTGGGGGACTGATTCGAAACATTTTCAAGTCTGTCTGGACATTAGTTAATCTGTCTGGACTCATTTGGTAAATTGATTGAAAACATTTACGAGTTTGTCTGGATACATTCGGGGGACTGATTGGAAACATTTGCGCGTCTGTTTGGATACATTTGCTAGCCTTTCTGGATTCATTTGCTAGTCTGTCTGGATTCATTTGCGAGACTTCTGGAGACATTTTCGAGATTTGTGTGGATTTCAGTGCCGGAATATCCATACCTAAGCTTAATTAATATTTATGAGTACCCTGATATGTAACATAATTATGTGGTCCCTTATTTAAATAATGGTGTGGACATTAGGCAAACGCTGAGACACAAAGTCCTACAACTGTCTCCAAACGGACTCTAGACAGTCCCGATACAGTTGTTACTCTGGACAGTCTCGAGATATTTGCGAAACTGTATTGATACGTTTGGGGGTGGGACTGATTGTAAACATTTGCGAGTCTTTCTGGAGACATTTGGGGGACTGATTGAAATATGTGCGAGTTTGTCTGGAGACATTTGCGTGTCTTTCTGGATTCATTTGTGAGACTTCTGACGACATTTTCGAGAAACTTTAATATGTACTATGTTATACATGTAGTTGTCCTGTGCCATGCAATTTTTGGGTGGTCAACTGTCTGATGAATGAAATGCATTCACAAGTTCTCCAACATTGTTCTTTGCAAGCGTGATGGTATACAAATTGTGAATTTTATGTCCCGTTTCGAATGGGGAACATACAAATGGATTTTGTATCGGAACAGCTGCGAGACATTCATCGGGACGTTGTCCAGACTCCTTCCATACTGTCTCCACTCTGCAGCGTGTTTCCAAACTATCTCACGATGTTGAATTGTGTATCAAGGTGAATACAAGAAGGTACATGTGATATTGTGGACGAATACATGTAGATACAGGTCGTGTTCATGTCTGAACATTGTCCCTTATTTACATACATGTACGCCTGTAGTGATGTGGAGATTAGACAAACGGCAAGGCAATCCTGCAACTGTCTCCATACGGTCTCTAGACATTACCGATACACTTGTCGCTCGAATTTGTCCCCAGTGAACACAGTGTGAATTAAATGCCCCAAGACGCATTTGGGGCGCCAAAATGTGATTGGCTTGCCCATTTAATTCATATTTAATTTTTTTTCTGCAAAGTTTGTTGAACCGAACCGTGACAGACATTCCAAATTCCAGGTATGTTTATCTGACGTCTGATGGGGAAAATGTAATTCGACGAAAAAAAATTGCCATTTTGGCTGGAAAGTCTCGTTTTTTCTCATTCGCAATAAGAACTCAATAAATACGTTATTCCAGTCATGTAGAAATGCAAAATGCGAGTTAAGTAACGCTTATTCGGCTGGATGTAACCGCGTTGATGTCAATCAAAAAACGAGATTTCCTCCAAAAACTTTTGCTTGATATCTACCAATTATTGGCCATTTCGGGGGTCAAGCTCAAAACCGAAATCTCGTTTTCTTCACCATTTTTTCTTCAGTTTTTTGCTGCTGTTGGTGTTTGGCTCGAATATTTTCTGGACAGGTAAATTTCGCCGAAATTGATAGTCATTCGTAATGACAAGTTAAGCCAAAATGATTTGCACGAACTCGTTGAAAAGTTGAAAACATTTTCATGTCGGCCTGGGGATAAACGATTTTTGGTACCGAAAAATTAACCCTTTTAGCCAATTCAAACGTGAAACAAACTACAGAAAATATAGATAAATTTTATTACTAAAGCACCCATTTTGTTCCATTTTGTTGTTTGCTTCTTTTTAACTCAATAAAGTTAATACTGCGTAAAAAACTGAGTAAAAAAAACATGACAAAACAATTTTCATCAAGTTTTTACACCAGAATCATCAACAACTGCGGATATACAGTAGTTACATGAATGTATATGTACGTCATACAAATCGTCAGACTCTGATTAGAACTATTCTTCAAGTATATAATTTGTTTGTTACATGTACTTTGTATAGTGGAACCTGTTTAAAATAAGCCTTTGTAAAATAATATCCCCTCCAAAAATAATAAAATGTGCCCATGTCTGCAGTTGAACCTTTCTGAAATAATACCCTGTCTAAAATAATATTTGACACTGGTCCCAAGAGTATTATTTTAGACAGGTTCTGCTGTATACAGTACATTACATGTATTTTTAAAATAAGTATTAGAAATAGTGTTATCATTGTATTGATTTAATTTTTTTTTTCGTGAAATTGAAACGAATCCTGTTGAATTATCATGGGGTTGAATGCCAAAACGTGATCGGTTACACAGCATTTCGCTTTACGGCCTACTTTCCATGAACATAGGCCGTAAAGAAATGCATGGGTGTATTTCCAATGTGCAGTAACCAGATACGCCACCAGGCGCGTGCGAGTCGAGTTTACTGAGGGAAAATCCCTTGGTTTTCTGGATTGGACATGCAGAATGTCACAGAAACACAAGAACTGACTTCGAATAGGAAATGAGGCAAAACACGATGAGGATGAGTGTGATGGGAGAGGGTATTGGAAGAAGAAAGGGTAAATAAGTGGAAGAGCTACCCAATTCGTATATTTTCGTATTGAAAGTAGGCTTATGGGGGGTTCTGGAGGGGGATATCCCCCTACCCCCAGTTGCTAATGGCAGGAAAATGAGCGCAAATGCTTTATTTACATTGTTATTGAGACTGAGTCCATCACTGCGTGGTTAGCCTAATGTACACTGACATTGGGACTGCTTATACATGTACATGTAGGAATATATTGGGAGGGGGCGTACATGGGGGTAGGGGGTTCGCCAATTTAATACACAGAACGAGTTCTAATAAGATTAGCCAGCGATGTTTTAGACATCATGGAAAAGTCCGATAACAGCGCCCACTGTGGCGAAAATCGAGAGCTAATTTGGACGAGCTACACCTGAATTGCTTATGGTAAGTTTAATAATGGTGGAGAAAACAAATTTGGTATTTTAGGATGAAAGTTCATATCTTAGAAATATAAAGGTGAGGGTATTAACCCGGTAGGTATCCACCTTGGCCGTTTGGAATGCCTGACCTAACCTAACCTAACCGAACCTAACCTAGCCTAACCTAACCATGCCCTTGTCTATTAGGTTAGGTTAGGCATTCCAAACGGCCAAGGTGGATACATGCCGGGTTAATACCAAGGTGAGTTTATTTTGAATTCGAACGGGAAGTTTGGTATTTTCAGATACATGTAAGTGAGCAGAGTTTGGTACTTTGGAATGGGATTTGACTTTCTAAGCTAGTGCCAACTAGGCAATACAGACTACATGTAGTATATAGTTCCAGTAGTATGTAGTTCCAAAATGGCGTTTAGAACTGATGTATAGAATGTGGGATCCTCACATTTCACAGCATGTCTTGTTCTGAAATCGGAATGAGAGATCAAGGGCCAAAGAACTGAAATTGATATTTTAAGATAGGAGTCCAAGAATTGTATGAGCATTGGAGAACATAGAATTTGCTACTTTAGAATGGATTACGGGAGATTAGAAGGCGTTCTAAAATAAATCTATATGTCACTTCAAAATTACAACGGAATGGCATTATACATTACCTTGTTTTCGACATGTATAATTTTGTTCTGAAATGTCTTTAAAAACAAGTATAGAACGCGGGGACCTAAAATTCCACCACATATGTGGTATATACCTTCACGTGTCCACGCGTGAACATGTAACAGAGAAACGTTATAATTTGGTGGTCTGAAATTTTGTGTGTGATATTAAAAGCCAAAGAACTGATATTGATGGTTTAATACAGGATCGAGAACACAGTTTAGTGCTTTAGAATGGAAGGTGTGTGCTATTTGAGCTAGGAAAACACATATTCCCTTAGAATGGTTGGCTTTCTAAAACGAACTGTCAAAATTGCAGGGTTTACAAAGAGAATTCGTCGTTCTGAAATGGCTTTTAAGAACTGATAATGCAGGGTCAAACAATTTCATAGCTTAGAACATTATATTCTGGCACATGCTTATGGCTGAAACTGCACGCATTTTAGAAGAGCAAGCGATCTGGAAAAATTATAATAATAAATAAACACCAAATGGACGACTTAAGACTGGAAGCCCATTTTGTAATTATGACTAAACCGCGTTAAGCGAAACTCGTTCGGCCCTTCTGTCGAGGACATAATTTCGTTGATGGCGTTATTAGAGACCGCTTTTCGCATTCTTGAGATGGTGAATCCTCCCGAAGGCTGTTGCTCCAAACCTTTTGCCAATTTATGGAAAATAAGCAACTGATTCGACGTAAATAAGTCCTGATCAGCTAGCGGAAAATGGCTCCGCCAGCCGGGGAGCGGTTAGCCGACGCGTCGTAACCGGAAAAGCGAAGAACCAGGTGCTAATCATCGCCAGTTTATGGGAAAAAGAGTAAACTCGTTCAATTTTGGCATTAAAGTCAACTGCTTTCTGATGAAGACGACGCCATGAATGTATATTCCGGAATTCAATTAAATGCCAGTTTCAGAATCCGTTCCTAAATTGCTAGATATTCAATAGAGCCAAATTCAATACCTTTTTTAAATGTACTGTAAAATACCCATGCATTCTATTATACAAAACTACCCTAATATACAAAACTACAAAAATTCCATTTTTAAAAATGAACGACTGATTCAAAAACTGAATACTTTACCGTAGAATTAATTTTGATATCCTACCCCTCCTAGTATTTACAAATGCTGAATACTTCAAGACTTTAATGAGCCAAATACTCATGCATTGGATATTCAATTTTTGGGTAAAGTACTTTGGTTAGATGAAACTAACGATATGGTTACTGTACTATTCCTAAGAGCTCAGTTTAAAACATTGAATTCATTTCATTTTAATAATATGAGTAAATTAGACGATGTCCAACATTGTGGTATTTGGCTCATCGAAGTCTTGGATTTGATCTTTTCTCAGAATGCCTAATAATTTTGTCCAAGGCTGTACACCCTTGTGATACTGCCAACAATGGGCAGAAGATGGCTGCCAGAAGGCGCCACCATAGGCTTTAACAAAAGGCGCAAATTGAAAACCACTATTAATTGAATTTCCGTTTTTCGACAGTTTGGTCGATGCATCCATATTTGCGCCATGTCATTGTACGACATGATACAATTGTTGGTCGTGTTGCCAGACAACGACATCCCTGTCCTCAATGGAGTTTCCTCAACATGTCCCCGGGCGGGTGAAACTGGAGACAAACTTTGGATACTGTTGAGAGTATTGTTCGAGGGATGGGGTCATGTGACGACACGGGTCCTGTCATATCTGGTTCCAGGACCTTTGTCCGAACTGCCCCTCAGATCTTGTTACGCCATCTATTGAACGCTGATGGAGATACAACTTTTGATAAAAGTTCAGTGGTTTGGAACAGATTTTTGCGAAACACGTTCGGGATTTCGCAACGAAAATGCGTTTCGCAGGTTTAAATCGCAAGGTGCCGGAAAATGGCAAGAAAGGTGGGTTTTCGACTTCCGGTCTGACTAAAGAAATGCCCAAATGACCTCCTAATAATAGATTTTATGCAAACAGCACGGTGAGCTTTATTGTGACAGGAGTGAAATTTGTCGAGTAAAATGTTAACCTGCCTCTCGACAGGAAGTCGGTAATTAGAACGAGGGGGAGGAAGCCGCAAAAAAGCGCTCAGCGTGGGGATATACCCTCCCAGGGGGCGCTATTGATCCGAGCGCCACAGAAGCGCCCTCTGGCGGCAAACTCTAACTGCGGGTGTGTTGACTTACTCCCGCACGCAAATTAACTTAGTGACAAGTGATTAACTACAAGTACTTTGTCAAACATAGAGGACGACAGTTGAATGAATGAATGTCGCAATAAGCCCTGGTGGAAAAATTAGTATGTATCAGTATAAAATTCATAGTGATATCAGTGCATATTTACTGATATATGGTGATATTAGTATAAATGTTACTGATACCAGTACGAGTTATACTAGCGAAAATTAGTGTGACCAGTACATTTGCACAAAGTTCGTGAAATTATTGCACATGTATAATTTAAATTGCAACTCTCTATAGTGAGATTTACAACTTACAAAAAATGCAATAAATTTGACTGCAAACATTTAAAATCACTATCCACCTTTTTAGTTGCACCAACTGATATCACTATGCTATTACTGACTCTACTGAAAACTACTGATACTTTATTGATACCAGTATATATCACTACTTAACACTATGGATTAGTATACAGTATTAGTGGTAATAATACAGTATGGACTGTAGTGACGTACTGTAAGTATGACATAACTATGTGTAGTAATAGTGAGACTACTATCCATAGTAATAGTGATACTTCTAACCATAGTAATATCATCATCAAAGTGATGTCAGTATGCATACTGGTTTTTATATACTGACAGCAGTAGTCCAAAAAACCACCATTCATTGCTATAGAATAGTGATATCAATAGTGATCATATATACTAATCTTTCCACCAGGGAGGACTTTGAGAGTTTACTGCATAGACATTGTCCACATCTGATATCTAAATCATGGAACCACGTCGCACATGTACTGTTAAAGTTACACAAAATTGTCAATTTACAGAAGCAAGTTTGCGTATGTTACACTGTCGCTTGACCTTTGTCCTGATGGGTACTACGTAAAATTTCAAGTGGAACATTCGTGTGTTGCGCTACATCCCAATTTGTCTACTGTTGATGCAGTAACGCAACAGTCTGCTGACTAACCGAACATGTCCGCACCGGAGACACACATCGCGTGACTTTGTCTCTAAGTGTAATCTATAACACCATGGCAAAGTCTTGAAATTTACATCAGGGTCATGGAAAAGTCATTAAATTTACATCAGGGTCATGGAAAAGTCATGAAATTTACAACACGTTCATGGAATTTGTGGCTTCACGTGGAATTCACGTAGGTAAAATTTCGTGTCTCCTTCGAATTTGTCTACTGTTGATGCAGTAACACAACAGTCTGCTGATTAACCGAACATGCCTGGACAGGAGACACACATCGCGCGACTTTCTCTAAGTGTAATCTACATCACCACTACATGTATATGTTCCAAATTGGGGGATTATGGACATCTAACTGCTGGGAAGTCGTACAATGTACGTAGACATCACCGGTATGGATTTTCCGTCTTTTGAGGGGCGTCTGTTGCTCTCAACTGTCTTCTTGACCGTTCTCTCGCCCCCACTCGTCGTTCTAAATCGCTGGTTTTGTTTTATTGACTCTTGCATGGAGTGCTTAGCTTACCGCGAACACTCGACTATGAATCGCGGATTCACGCTGGGGGAGGAAATCTGACGAATGTTCTGGGATTTCCAAACGGAAATTCAAAATGGCGACCTCCATGCGTTCTGAATTTTGAACGTTTTCAGCTTTTTTATTGATAACAACCGGGCACCCTTTTCCCGTATGGGGACAATGTTTCTAGTAACTGTCTTGATTACCCTAGCAGCTGGCTGTCTATCTCCTCTTCAATCTGTAATTTTTCGTTTTTTCCATTTATTGAAAAGCGTGTTTTTTCTGCCGCCATCTTGAAATGGAAGGATGCGCCAATCACAATGCGCGGACGACAATACGGAGGTCCGTGCGGGACAATGCTCAACGTGCCCATGTGACTAATGGGCGCTGCCATTGAGAAAGCGGATAACCATCTGAAACACTGTTGAAATTCAATTACCGTTATTCGGTAAAACTCAGCAAAAAATCACCCATGGTGGGTTTGTGTGCGTGATCTGTTATCTGGTGTCCCTCCAGGATTAAACGCGTATTACAGCTGTCACTCTAACGGTCATGGGGATGAAACACTACAATGCCCATTATCTTTCGGAAAACTGACCTTGAAATCGGAGAACTTGGAAACATTTAATATATACATGTAAACACAAATGAATCTTTTTAATATGTTGGTGGTTTTTACACCCAATACTATAGCACAAGTTTGGACATTCTTCAATGTTTTTAATACAAGTGCACTGACCAACATGACCACTGAAATGACAAAATTGATGTATGCGAGGGTAATGGTATATTGGTTTCTACATAGAAACATGAGATTGAACAAAAAATTTCATAAAGAAAACTGCAAGTTTAGACTAGTTTTAAATTGACAGTTTCGTGCAGGAATTGTACAAAATAATGGAAACATTTATGCCAAACATTTCAGAGATGAAATTTTCATTTCCCCTGACTTATTCCTTTTATTACAAGTTCTCTGACCAGCATAACCACTGAAATGCAAAAATGACATGCCAGGGTAGGGAATATAATTGTTTTTTTGCATATAAACAGGAGATTGAATAAAAATGTAATATAAGCTGAAAATTTAGACTAGTTTTAAATTGGCAATTTCACTGACTTCTCCACGTTTTAAAATAATTTCCTGACCAACATCATGACCACTGAAAATGAAAATGAAAAAAAATATGACATTGGGTTTTAAATTGACAATTTCATTATGTTTTGTGTTTTTTTTCTCCATATAGCATTTTTCTTATTATTTCCTAACTTTTTCAATCCAGAAAGTAGCATATCGAATATAGCATGAAAAATCCAAATTTAAAAAGTGCATTAATGCTTTGATGTTGTGTGAATTCCTTTGTTATTCAAATTCAATCTTTATCACCATTTTCAAGGGTGTCTACTGGTCATGGAAGTCATGGAAAAGTCATGAAGTTTACAACACGTTCATGGAATTTTTGGCTTTTTAATTGATTCACAAAATAAAAATTTGGGTTTAAATTCTTTTTGGCACCTATTTTCGCAAAAAAATTTGCCTACTTCGTGGAATTTGCAATACCAAATCCAGTAGACACCCTGAAAGGGCGGTTACTTTTTACTTTATACAGTATTGTATACTCGGGAACTAATTCGTGTCCTTTATTCGAATCTAAACTTAACTCTCCAAACACTTGGCTGTTTCTTCGAGTTACATGTACCTTAGGGCCACGATTTCTATCTGTTACCGTTTTTATGGGCACTTATGAATTGCGCCTTGCTTGATATGGGCCGATGGACCGTTTAACGAATATAATTGCCAGCGGTTCTGTATCTCTGCTTTAGAGATACATAATTGCCGTTTTTCCCGGTGGCTGCCCATTGAATGGCATTTATATTGGACATTATTTGGCACTTTCATATATTTCTCTCTCTCTCTCTTTCTCCATGGTCGTTTTATTAGGGGAGTCTGATAGAAGCGCTACATGTACATGTAGCGTCAACTTTGCATGCGTTCTAAATGGCACTCATCCTAATATTCGGCGTCGTATTATTATTATTATTAATATGCATTTTGTCGGTCGTTATCACGCCGAATAAATGCATTCCACCCCGGACGACGCGCTGATTAAGGACCTCCAAACGGGAATTATTAGCGACGAGAAACGAGATAAATGTTGCCAACATTTTGGATATTAAACTCGATTATTCATCGACTGCCATACAGACAGACGTCATGGCACTTTGGACTAGCATGGACTAGAGGGGTGGGAGATCACTGTTAGGATGTACGATTTTATATTGCTATGCTGAACACAGTGAAACCTCTTCATAACGACCACTCTCGAGGATGGATTTTGCTGAGTACCGTTAATTGCAGAGATGTGAAGCATGACAGGGAGATCTATCTATTTTCGTGACGACAGTAGAGAGTTCGTTCCATTTTCATGGCGGCAGCCTAGAACTCCTGTTGGTACTGAAATAGGATGTCCAAGAGGAGCAGGACGTCCAAGTGAATATAACCAAGAAAAATAGGACGTCCGAGAGAATAGGACGTCCAAGATAATTGGACGTTCAATAGCAATGGGACGTTCAATACCTATAGGACGTTCAATACCAAAAGGACGTTCACTAGCAATAGGACATTCAATTGCAATACGGCGTTCAATAGCAATAGGACCAAGAGGGGTAGGGCGTCCAAGAGAATAGGCCGGATGTCTAAAAGAATAAGACGTCCAAGAGGAATAGGACGTTCAATAACAACATAGGACATTCAATAACAATATACATGTAGGACGTTCAATAGAAATAGAACGTCCAATAGGAATAAGGCGTCCAAGAAAATAGGACCAAGAGCAATAGGACGTCCATTAGAGGGGTGTATATAAGATGCGTTTGTTTTTCTGTCCTGGCTAATCAGCCAGTGAATCTTCAAGACTTGGGCATTCCTCAGCTCTCGGAGACTCTTTCGCACCAGGTCTAGCATGGATGCAATTGAAAAGGCAGCCACAGGGTTGATCTCTCAGATCACCAACCGTAGATACAGTCCGCGAGCAATTATATTTCTTTAAACGGTCCATCTGCACTCGCTTCTTTTCTTAAGTGCCCATAAAAACGGTATGAGATCTTGGAGATGGAAACCGTGACCTGGCGGGCCCGGCGGGGACTCCGTACTCTGAGCCCCGGCCATGATGGGATGGCGAGAGGCTCCGTAGAATGCGGCGTTCGAATTCCACTGTATGACTGTCCATTATCGCTGGAGATAAGAAGAATAATTAAAGACGACCGAATGCGTCGAAGAAAACTGTTGTTAATGCCGATTTCGTCGCACGAAACGACTTAAACGACGCATTCGCCTCCAGACTCACACGAGCCAAACGCTCATTTAAGTTTTCAACCACATGGGCCTGCGGACACGACAGTCGTACAGAGCCAACGCTTAATCGTCGTAAATAATTAATGCACTGAGTTGAAATCCACCGAAGAATGTCCAGAAGTTGGAGAAAGTTTCGCCGTAACGGTACGTGCGTATAAGACTAAGTAAAACCATAAACTCCTAGGTGTAGCCTGCATGACTGCGCGCTTGGCCGTTTTCAATTAGAAGAAAACGCCGGTTGGAGCGCCACATACTGTGATTAGTGTGTGACTGTGCCTGTAACGCTTTTCCAACAATCGCCGCTAGATGGCGACTCATACGCGACTCGTATTTGTAATGGTGTTCCACGGACAGCTGACTCTATAGACTGGCTCAGTTGCGCAGTTGTTATATCTACGAGGTTCATACTGTCAGGGAAAGTCAGGACAATGATATGTGGTCAGAGAAATGAAATGTGGTCAGGGAAAGTCATGACAATGAAATGTGGTCAAGGAAAGACAGAGAAATGAAAAATGGTCAGGGAAATGTTGACATTTTGTCCATTAAGTCAGGGAAAGTCGTGGAAAACATTCAGAATATTTTCAATTTAAATTTTTTGACTTTACGGATTAAAAAAGGCAATTAATTAAGCTAAGACGTGTTGCACAGAAAAATACAAAAAATATAGTTAATTGTAGTGTAGCAAATAGTTGATTTTACTTAGACGTGACATTTTTTATTTGATGAGTCAGGGAAATTAATCCCATTTGGTCAGGGAAAGTCAGGGAAATTGAGGGTATGAACTCTGATCTATAACAAAACTGAAGTCATTTAAGGCTTCGTGAATGAAGTCAGACTTGTAAACACTAAGACGTACATTATGATGTTGGTGTGGTTTCGATCTCCTACCACATGGCATTCACTTACTGATTGTGGGTACTGATGAATTGAATCATTTGAGATTTTCCTTCTGCTTCCAGACGTCGAGATAACTAATCTTCTATTGTTTTAAAATGGCGTCGTGAAATGCTGTTGCTCTATTTGCCAATTTTTTAAAGTGCTTTTTTCATTATCGTTCTCTGGCACTCGTAAACCCAAAGATGGACTGGGGCTCGATTAATTACTTATTGGTGCCACTTACTGTTGCCAGTTTTTTTTGTAACCAGATATTAAAATGTATACATTCGCCGGTTTTGCCAGAAGCCTCAATGCCAGTTCCACTAACATTGGTAGTTCCAAATATGGTTAATAACATAAAGCCTAGTACACACCTAAAAACATTTTGCGAAAACATGTTTCTCGGGAAACATGACCCAGAGAAAATATTTTCTAGAACGAGTTTGTGCATGGAAACATGTACAGTAGTGTCCACATTACCGGCAAACAATGAAAATGTTTGCAAAAACAGCCTTTCTCCACGAACGTGTTTCCACAAATGTGTTTCACGTGTTAGAAATTTGGAACCATGTTTCCAGGAAATGTTTGCTAGGTGTGGACAAGGCTTAAAAATAAAACTTAAAAAATCATGCTTCTATTAAAAAAAACGTTTTTTGGTACATCTGAGTCCAAATAAAAATAAGCTTTAAAAAAACGTTTTATGGTACAACCTTCCACATTTCGAGAATGCCTATTATCCATTCACAATGTATTATGGGCCACCAGTTGTTATAACGCATTACATTCTGGGAGTATGACGTCTTTACCAGACGCACGTACGTTTCGAAATTGGAGCCGGTCTGGCCACTGCAATATCGCAAATGTATGTTTTCTAATTGTGTTGAGGTTAAAATGCGAACATTGATCCATAAAATTTTTATGCTGTTAAATGTTCAGTGAAATTTAGCTGTGTGCTAAATTTCAGCACGTTAGGACGCCGGGAAGTTGATTAAAAATGAGTTAGAAGAAGTTGAACGTGAATGTAGAAATGGAACGTTTAATGACTTCGGAAGAATAACTTAAGAGAAATATTGAGAATGCATAGAGGTTTAGTTACCTTCCTTTCAAGTGTTAGTGCGTAATGAAACACGAAACCACACTCCGGATCTGACGTTGAATTTGGTTCGTCAAGGGGGCGCCTCTGTCGCCCCCTAAACACCACGGTGGCCAGACGGACTCCCCACAGGACCACCCATTATCCCCAAAGTGCAATCCTGCTTTGCATCAGTTGAGGGTATTTGTTTTTTTCCCAGCCTTTTTAAGAGCTGAATTAGACACGGTTGTTTTATTAGGAACTGTAGCACTTGTCTGTCAAAGTGAAATTTTAGCCATTTATCAAAACGGGAATCTGACAAAAGGTTCCTTGTATTATCATATTAAAAGCCATATTCATTCGTTTGTCATAATGCTCCGCATTTATATTTGCCTATATGGGGTATCGTATTCGTGGGGTGGGGGAGGAGGAGCCGGGGGTGGCAGTTATTGAAACGCCAAAATCTGCATTTTTGAGACCCATTTTCGCAGCCGCGAGATTTATGGGTTATTTTGAAGCATAAGCAGTTACTTAAGTGGAATACTTAATGTATTTCCAGAAGAGAATTGGATTGAAAGATAATACCAGGATAGATACACGCAAGGGAGAAGTACTTGATATCCCCTTCCCACTCCCCTTTTCCAGGCCCACAAGACCCAGCTTATTTTTCAAATGATAATTGCATGGGTGTTGCATTTTTCTAACAATGGGGAAATTTGGAAAAAAACTTAAAATATGCAGTAAACACCATACTAAAACTTCGAAGACAAGGAGAGCAGTAATAAACCACTTTTGTTAAGTAGATTAGTTTTCATCGGTATTAACCCGGTATGTATACACCTTGGCCGTTTGGATGCCTAACCTAACCATGCCCATGTCTGTCCTTCATGCCCTTGCCTGAACAGTGGTGGAAAAAGCTTCATTTAAATACGCCATTTTATGAAATAATAGCAGAAATCGCCAGACAGTTTCCGTTGGTATAAAATTTTTTGAATTTTCTGTAGAAATAAATGTTTCAGTGTATTAACTGCTTAAACAAAGAATTAGTCAAGATACATACCGGGTTAATACCGTTTTCATCTTTTCCCTAAATACTTACCATATCCATGAAAGTTAAGCATTCTTCAAGTGTTTTTTTTAAAAACATGGATTTGCACAATTTTTAGCCTGTTTAAAATCAACATAACTGATCATGCCTTACCAGAGAACTACATGTATACCCGTTCTCTGTAAGCGTTAAATCCGAATATTTTCCGGTGCGACTAATGAAATGTAATTTTAAGACCATAGATCAGCGGCATCTGATCACTGCGGAAATCCGGGAACTCTAACCTTATTTTCAAACAGTCAGAAAATCTGCATGCTTTAGAGCAGTTGCTCATGCTCGATTCAGAACCAAAAGCATGCAAGACAGAATGTGTCAAAAACTATTCAAACTCATAATGCTAAATGGGAGTAAACTTAACAAGTGTTGTCCTCTTTTTTGGAGAAATGGTCGAGTTTGAGGTCATAGGTTACGGAGGTCAAACATTCATTTGTAGTCGCTAGGGAACCCGAGGGTCAACTTCATCAAGTTTGTAGAATTCGGGCGGATAGTTTCCTCAGAAAATAGGTTGGATGGACACACACATCCATTCACAAAGAAACACTAACGCAGAAATATTCACACAGAATATAATATGTGTATTCGACGTGTAATAGTTGTTTTTTAAAAAATATTATCTTATATACATTAGAATAGTATAAGAGTAACCATAAAAAGAACTTTCAAAGAAGACATCTTACTGCCAAAATTTGTTCCTTGTAACTATCAGTTTTTCAACAGTCGATTTTTCTAGTGAGGGAAGGAGTTTCTGATCACCCTGTACATTTTAAGAGTTGTCATACATTAATGACACACCGTGTGGCGTCATAAGAATACATTTGTAATGAAGGAGGGTCCACAGCGAGCCAATAAGAGCGCATGTGTGCGTCTACATCATGCGGAGATCAAAAGAACCGTTGGTCTTAACTGAGCTGCCACACTGCGGTTAGCGGAACTCTGCCTTTGGACGCTGTCTTTTGACAACAATAAATAATAGTTTTTACTTGTTTTTTTAAAGAAGGGAAATTCCACTCGAAAATGGTGGAAATGTTTTGTTAATTTTTTTTAATCATTTCTGAAATTAATGCAAGTCCCATTAACTGTTAGATTCATGATTGGCATCGACGCCGTTGAATATTAAGCGCAATTTCTTCCCAAGTTGGCAAAGTATTTTCAATCATGTTTGCATGTGGGATGCGAACTTAATTCAATCCCCACCCACACATGCTATTGTGCGCAAATACGAATTATACATACAACGGTGCACGCTTTATGTAGGATCTATCGAACAAATTATTAATTAATACGATTTAAAAAAAAGTATTATTCAGCACTTTTGTGCACTTAATCTTGTTTGCTGATTACAAAAACGCGCGTGTCATTAATCAAAGTGCTTATGCAGAAATATAAACCAACAAATAAAAACAATGCTGACGCTGGAACCACCCAATCAGCTGCACTGTCGTGAAATCGAATTTTTTGACCCGAAGCTGTCACTTTGTATCAGTCTCTATGGCAAATTTTAATGTTCTTGCTGCTTGCATGTTTAGTGTTTATTTAAAGGACGCGCAAAAATTTCACATAATCATTTTTTATGAAAGGAACTGAGAATCTATGTTGTGTTCCTAAGTATCTTTGATTTTTTATCCACTGTAATTCTATATTTACGGTTGCTGACGTTGTTAAGAATGATAGTGTAGGCTCTCAAACGACTGATCTTTGTGGTATTTTCATGTTCTGATAGATTTGGTCTGTTTTTAAATTAAGTGTTTGAAACATTATTTTGTAGCTTTTGTAGTCTATTTAAGGTGGTTTCTACTGTATATGGCATGCATGTTCAGTGAAGTACCATATCGTAAGTTCAATCCATGCAAGATATTTGGTCAATTTATTTATTTATTTAAAGTTCCTTATGTTGTATAGCTGGGTGTCTACCGGTTACGGAAGTCATGGAAAATTCATGAGATAAGATTAAGGTCATGGAAGTCCTGGAAAAGTCATGAAATGTACATCAGAATCATGGAAAAGTCATGAAATTTACAACACGGTTATGGAATTTTTGGCTTTTCGTTGATCCACAAAAAAATTTGGTTTTAAATTCTTCATTTGTTACCCATTTCCGAAAAAAATTGTGTTTTTGACAAATAATCATGACGACACAGTGGTTGATAATGCTTCTGAAAATCGCTATTTAGTCATGACATAAAACTTGAACGGCACCATATTCTAATCGGCATGGAACTTTTTTTGAAATCATGGAAAAGTCATGGAATTTGCAATACCAAATCCAGTAGACACCCTGGAAGGGCAGTTACATTTTACTTTATATTGGTCGATAGGAAAACTCTAAAGGTCAGGGGAAAGTAAATTTTGAAGCAGTCATGGACAAATAAAAATGTTAGCCAGGAAAACCTGGGAAAGTCAGGGGATTTTATAAAGCTGTGGCAACCCTGTTTTTAAGTCATGAAAAAGTCATGGAATTTGCAATACCAAATCCAGTAGACACCCTGAAAGGGCAATTACTTTTAACTTTGTATTGGTCGATTGGGAAAATTAAAGGTCAGGGGAAAGTAAAAAAATGGCCTGGAAAGCCTGGGAAAGTCATGGAAAAATAAAAATACTAGCCTGGAAAACCTGGGAAAGTCAGGGGATTTTCTAAAGCTGTGGCAACCCTGTTTTAAGTCATGAAAAAGTCATGGAATTTGCAATACCAAATCCAGTACATAGCCTGTACAGGCTTGGCATTAATGAAAGCTAATATAAATGTGAGTATATATCCGAGAGCGCTGTAGCTACATGTATTTGGAACGTTCTAATGCCGCGCTGGCGTCATCTTTCGATCCCACAATGCATCTGGGCTTGGCCCCGCCCCCGCCCCCTCCCCCTCAGCTCCTGTCATTCGATCCGTCTCGCTGGTGCTAGGGGCTATTTTTTGTTTGTTTGCTCTTATGAATTATGACTTAGTAAATGCAATTTCAATAAAATGCTCTCCGTAATTTATATTTAATTCAATACATGTTTCTGTTCTGGAGCGAACATGAAAGCTAAAACCCCCTCACTTTCTAATTATGCATCGACGGGGGTTTACAGGGGTTCGGGGGGGACGGGTTTGGATCTCCAGAGATGGCTTCCACAATTGCACGGTGTTCGTGCAAAACGTATACGTTGTATACGCGTTATAATTACCTATATGTAGGAGCCACCCACTGGGAACCTCCCAGCACCTAATATATATTCTCTTTAATACACAGCCCTAGCTCTATCGGATACATTCGATTGTAGCGTACAGTAGGAGCACTTTAGTTTTAAGTTGGTGCCATTTATAATTGGCATTCATCGACGACAGGTCCCTCGAAATCTAGCCGCTTTTTCATTGAAATGGCAAACAAAAGGGCCCTTAATGAAATAAATGCAACGCTGCAATTGTATGGAGACGCAGTGCTGCAGGAGCGAGAAAAGGGAAAAATCCCAACGCACAAAAGACGCATCTCTTCGCCAAAATCTTGCTTTTGGTTACGTCTTTTGGAGACGAGAACATCTGAAAAGGTGCTGTTGCGAAGAAAGGGGAGTTTTCCATGTTGTTCCAGTGCTAAATGCTCCCATGTGATCTGAGATTCACAATGGAACATGTTTAATTCCTTTCTAAATGCAACGTGGTTGTTTACAAGCTAATTTAGTAGAAGTCATGGAAAAGTCATGAAATTTACATTAGGGTCATGGAAAAGTCATGAAATTGACATTGGAGTCATGGAAAAGGCATGAAATTTCAGGTGTCTACCGGTCATGAAAGTCATGGAAAAGTCATGAAATGAAATTCAGTTCATGGAAGTCATGGAAAAGTCATGAAATTTACATCAGGGTAATGGAAAAGTCATGAAATATACATCAGGGTCATGGAAAAGGCATGAAATTTCAGGGTGTCTACCAGTCATGGAAGTCATGATAGTCAAGGAAAGAGTCATGAAATGAAATTCAGCTCATGGAACTCATGGAAAAGTCATGGAATTTGCAATTCCAAATCTAGTCGACACTGAATTTACAACAGTCATGGAATTTTTAGCTTTTCATTGATTCACAAAATAAGTTGGTTCAAATTCTTGATTTGTAACCCATTGAGTCCTTTCTTACGTTCGAACATACCATAAATATGTTGGTATATTGTTTATATACTGATTGGTTTATACATGTACATGAATTCGGCATATACTGTTCGGAATATTGTCATTCTTGTTTCTAAAATGGCAACTGTCATCTCAAAATGTTGCTGAGATCTTCATCCGGGAATGTCTAATTCTGTGGCTCCAAGAGGTCGAACCATGGACTATTTTGACATTCTCAGTGCATTTCGGCCTCGGTCATATCCCCTTGAAAGTGTGTCAACTTGACAGACACGTTTGAAATGTTGCAATAAACACGCTTCTTGAGCAAGCGACATCTTCCTGATGTAAGACACGTGTGCAGCACTTGGAATTGTCAATGATGATGAAGGGATCTGGAGGAGGAAACACGACCACTCCTGAACTCTCAGAAATCCGCGTAATTTGTAACATTTCCTCTGGTGTAATTCCACTTAGCTCTTGCAGAGATTGCCAGTAAGATGCTGGAGATAGGCGGGTCCTCCAGGGACCACCGAGGATGGGATGCCATCAACAGCAATATCCTATGACGAGCCGTGGCTCCACAAATTGCTCTTCGTTTGTTCATCAAATATCAGGTTGACTGTCATGATCTTCTGAGCGACAACAGCAACTGCCTCCTCCTCTGGCAATGCTGGTTTGATCAAATTAATCGGGTTTGATATGGCATTGTGTCAGAACGTTTTTGTCATAATTTTTGTCATTTGGTCACGATTCCTTGCTCCAACCAAAGTGTAATGTGATAGCTCTGGAACGGTTTTCAACGAGAACAGACTTCTTCGACGACTGTCTTTGATATTGAAGAGTAAAATTCTTTATGTCACTGGTTGAATTGAACAGGTTTAACCCATTGCGGACTTCAGGGATGTTGTCGGAATTCAAGGAAGTGGGTCTTCAACATCGTCGGTGGACTTCGACATCTTCGGTGGAACTTCGACATCTTCGGTGGAACTTCAACATCTTGTGTGGAACTTCAACATCTTGTATGGAACTTCAACATATTCTATGGACTTCAATGAGACTTCAGTTAAGGACTTCGAAGGACATCAATGACTTTAGTGGAGATCTTGCCGAATTTCAAGAAAGGACTTCTGTGGGTATTTCAACCTCTTCGGTGGACTTCGACATCTTCAATGGAGTTCCTCATTTTCTATGGAACTTCAACATCTTCTGGAACTTCGCATCTTCGGTGGAACTTCGACATCGTATGTGGAACTTCGACATCGTCTGTGGAACTTCGACATCGTCTGTGGAACTTCGACATCGTCTGTGGAACTTCGACATCGTCTGTGGAACTTCGACATATTCTATGGACTTCAACGCCACTTCAATTAAGGACTTCGCTAGTGTGGGATTTCCGACTATAAGGACTGTTTTTCAACAGTAAATGAATTTTATCATCCACGACTTTACATGTTGAGAACATGCTGGTCAACAAGCAGAGAGTAAATTACTATTGGGTCATAGTCCAAGTGGTCAATACAGAGATGCAGGTGGTCGACATGTAGAAATCACCTTCCATTGAGTTAATGTGGTCAGTTAAAATGGTCAACATAGGGAGGTGGTCAACTTTGGAGGTTCTACTGCATATATTAAAGCACAGACATACTGCCCACTATGCTGTTTTAAATGAACAGTTCTCAGGAATATGCATTAGATATGTCACCTGCAGCCTTGGCAAGTGAATTCAAAGTCCAGCGTCGTTTCTACCAACATGGTTGACGGGCTGATTCCATTCCCATCAGACTAAGGTCTTCCATAAACAGTTTTTTTCTGGTTTTATAACAGGAAATAGATCGGTCATGCTCTGAAAACCATTGGTCACAAGAAACGACTCGACAGGACAGGGATTTCGTATGGATTTTCTAAGGTTTTTTGTTTCCTTCGCTGTTTTTTGCGGGGGGTGATGGCAAATTTGAAAATCTATCACACAAGAAGCAACAGACAGATAGACAAATGCATAGATTATGCGAGGATTCAATTTCGAGGCTCGTCACTGAAGCGCCACAATAGTTTGACCCGGACCATCTCTTTAAGTCTCCATTTACAGGCAAACAAAACTAGGTCTTCCCTACGTACATGGACGGGGGACACAAAATGGCGCATTTGGTTATGGGGAAAAAATGATAACAAAAAAATGAGGGATGAAGATGAGGACTAGGAGGTGGGTCATGAGAATTATATAAGACCGCGAAAATATATGAAAAAAGACGGATGAACAAGGGCAGGCAGGCACAAAAAAGGCATCCTGAGCAGAAATAATGTTTCCATTGATGGATGAGGTTGTTGCTGGCACAAAAGCCCTGAAAATGCCCTTTTCCAATACGCATCTATGACTGCGTGACCTTTCAGGAGGGGTTTAGGGGGTCAGTGCGTGAGAGAGAAGAGACTTTATGACGTGTCATAAGGGATCCATATAACATTTCGATTCAATCATTCCTGATGCTGCTTTTTTGGGGAGCACAAAAAAGCCATACAGACGCAATATCAAAGATAGAAAGAGAAAAATCCGAGTTAATATATATAATAAATATGTGCAGGGGAGGTCAAAGCTGCGTAATACACAAAAGGTTTCTGGTGAGGGAAGAACGATGGCAGAAATCCGAAAATAAGCCAAAACAAATATGGAGGCGAGAGAACAACACAAAGGCCAGATGGGAAGAGATTTATACAAATCCCGGGCTGTGCACACACTGATCACGTTTTTAACAAATATTTATGTTCGGAAATGCAGAAACGGAACAATGCATTTCAACAAATGGATGTGGATCTGCTGCTCCCCCCACCCAATAACAGAAATGTGCGGGTTTGTCCATCTGGATGGTGGTCGTTGCATTGAGGAGGACATTCCAACGTCTTTTAAGTCTGTAATGCCAAAGACACGGTTTGAGTCCAGTTTCTTGGAAGATCAAACTGATACCTACTTGTACTTCCAACAAAAATGTGATCAACTCCAATGTAAATCAGTGATGGTTGGGCTTTGTTCAAATTGAAATTCCATGTCATTTGACATTGGAGTCCCATGTCTGGAATTGCTAAAGTCATGGTCGAGGTCCGGTTTCATGGAAGATCAAAATGGTACATGTACCTGCTTTCCAAAAACGGCAGACATGGAGTGACCCAAAGAAAGATGAAGCAAGAAACGCCCAAGAACAAAGATGCTTGATGGCCAGTGATGGTTAAGCTTTGATAAAACTAGAAATTCTATGTCAATTGATGGTGGAGACTTAATTAAGAGCATTTGAAAATTAAACTAAAAAACTAAAAAAAAACGAGTTTACATCAAAATTTGATGCGTTAGAAGTAATTTAGTCTGGAATAATAAGGCTCTGGAAACTCCTGCAAAATTCAAGTGTGGACTTAAGAAAAGATGGAAAACCATAATTCCAATGATCAGATGTTATTACTAACGGCTTGTTCTCATAGTTTAATTATTAGCACGAAGTTCACGAACAACTTGTGTGTGCTAGTACGAATCATACGTTTGTTAATAAATAATTACATTTATAAAAAACGAATTACATCAAAATTTGATGTGTTAGAAGTAATTTTACAGGTTGAAATCATTAATATGATCGATTACTGTGTGTTAATTAGCACATACCGTTCCTAAACTTTCCTGATATTTGTTCGGTGACTCGTCTCGATAAAGAACAATGTATTCCAATAGCTGTCTGTTTGCAAAAGGGGTGATTACCTGATTTATTGTAATAATTGAGAAAGAACTACTGCGTTTGGCAACGGAATTTTGACGCCATTTGAAGAATAGATGAATTTCATCCTTACCAATGGATGGCTCCAAAACGAGCCAATGAGAGCGCATGTGCGAGTCTGCGTCATATAGTGGAAGTTAACCACTAGGGTTAACCTAAACGACCTTTTGACGAGTTACCATTACTATACGAAAGGTTGTATACATTTGAACTTCTATTTGTGTAGTAACACGGGTAATTTCAGGTTATGCTGCGGTATATGTCCTGTTGCACTGCGCCAGTGGGCTTCCCCTAACTTACTAATATGCAGTGATTGCCTGTGGTTAGGGCAGGGCAAATGTCTCAGTATTTTACAAATATTGTTAAATAAGCCAGCCTTAATAGTTTTTTGAAATTCACGAAAGCCCGTTGTTCCAAATATTTAATAAAACCGTATAATTGATAAGAGAATTTTACAAAGGGCACCTATTTTGACCATTTTAAGCTTTTGTGCGAATTAAACTCGTTTTTCATGAATGATAAAGACACGAGTGTGCTCGAAATGAGAGGAACCAATAAGCCTCGCATAGTGCAAATCTGGGCTCGACGATGATTGGTCGACCTACTCGATAATCCTTTTATCGTTTCGTGAATGTATAAAAAAGATTACTTGAATTTGTAGCAAAAATAAAGGAGAAGATAGCTTGGAGTGAGGCAAAAAAAGGTTTTTTGTCTCTCCTATGTCGTGGAATATAATGAAAGAAAAATCATTAAGCTACATAATAGCACTGGAAAATTATGAACGAGTTTTCGAGAAACGAGAAGACGATGCTGCTGAAAAACGCATAAAAATTCAATTTCAATCGAACAATGAATTTAGCCGAATCCACCAGCAGCGTTCTAATTGGCGCTAATAATTCCGGAATGGATCCCTTTTTATTTTATGGAACCATTCTTATTCCATCTACTTTTTTATGTCACGTGTGCGAGCTCCTTAAGACTGGTACAATAAATAGAACCTTTTGAAACATTAGGGTGCGCATCCGCAAATGACTATCAAAACCGGTTTTTCAGGTTTTGGTAGCCATTGCTCACGCGCACATCAATTAGTCAAATTCAATTAACAATTATTTTTCAGGATTGACGCCCCCTATTTTTAACGTTTTATTACTGTGATCATCGCAAAACAATCTAATGTTTACATCTAACTTGCAAACAAACGTGTCTCTAACATGATTTTTATCATGTTTGTAATTCATTTACATAAAAATGGAATCTTCTCGTGCAATTTACACGTATAACGTGTTTTAACCTTATCTACAGTATGTCGTGCAAATCATTGTAAAATTCATTTGTAAAAATGTAATGTTTACATACTGTAAATGTATAACTTACACGTAAGACTTGTTTTGACACGGTCCTTTTCATGTTTAATTCATTTGCACACAAAATTGAACTTGCGTGTATTTTTTTTTTATGGAGAACGTTTTTAAATTTCTAAATTTCGCAGTTTAGTTATTAAATAAATAAAGTTGGGAAAAATGACATTCGAAATAGGGCAATCTGCTCAAAATCGATTTTTCCAAATTTATTTACTTTTTTTAATAAATAATTGGCGTAATTTATACATTTAAAAAAGCTAAGCACTGGCGAATGGCTCATTCTATACATGGTGATAAATGAAAATATATTTAGCGCGGTTATACAATTTGACCTGGTGTGGGAATTGGTCGAAGGAACGATATTTTGACATAATATTTCCCTTCGTTCTTCGAAAACAACACAGTTTGTTGTCGTCCGGAAATGCAATAAGCAACGTTTTCCTAACGGCTAATTAAATTAAATCGACGATTATTGAAAAATGAGCCTCGTGCTTGCGTTTGGTCACTTTTTGCTGGCGTATTTATCAAACATTAATGAATGCAATGAGCATGAAAATTGGGCGGCGGAAATCAAAGGGAAAAGTGCGTAGGCCGTAATTAATTTAAGGTTTTTATTCAATTATTGCGTACGGAATTCGGGAATCAATGCCGTGGTCCCGTTTGGGGAAAACTATTGTTTATGAGATGTTAACCTCCAAAATTCCAGTCCTCTCTGCTTCTCATTCTATAGACTTTCGAGGCTTCTTAATGTTATTTTTTCGCTGTTTTTCGGGCACCATTTTGATGTTTTTGGGCGCCATTTTGAACGTGTTTACCCAAATGATTCGTGTTCCTAGCGGTTCCCTGCGTGTCGTGGCACTGCATTATTACACGCGTGCAGCTGCGTGTGCACTGTGTTTTTGTGCCGACAAATATGTTCCGAACAAGTTTCAATTTCAGTAAGTGCTGATCGAGAAGCAATGGGGCGAGCTCGGTGGCGCCATCTGTTCTCTGCTTCTTCAGAGCAACAGCTCGACGCATGAATATCTTCATATTTCTCTCGTTGGCAACTCCCTGCTGAGAAAATCTTGATTTGAAGCCATAAAGTTAGTCACTTATCGTAAATCATAACGTTTGGCATATGGGGAGCGCTGTCACGTTGGAGATATGGATAGGGACGCAGCTACATGTGCAGGGTGCACTCGACGGTAATGGTGGAACGCATAGGCGTTTAGGGATCGTCTACAGTAAACGTTCCATGTTTAGACTGTCCGTTGGATATCGAACATCGATTTGAAACGTCGCATTTGTCATAAGCAGTATTCCAATTGAACTAGACGCCCAGTGGCACCCTATTCTAGAACGTTATTGTGGTAATAACAATTTTTCTACTGATGGGCATTCCAATTTGAAGCGTTATTTGAATAATACCAATTCTAAATTGACCCTTTAATTTTAAAATACATGTATACTAGAATGTTTTATTTTATCGATGTATATTCGAAATACTTGTATCTAATTTATAAGCTCGAACATTCCAATTTTGTCTTAGTATCATTTTCTGTATTAATTGGGCATTCTAATTTGAATCATTTCAATGAAAGCCATTAGAGATAAACACTGTATATAATTTATATATATAAATCCCCGTCAAGCAAATTTTATATTAATAACACTTTCATTATTGGTGGCCATTCCAATTTGAATCGATGTCATTTATTTACTCCAACGTTCCGATTTTATCTAAATGGCGTTGTTTTCTACTTTGGAGCATTCCAATTTGAATCGTTATTTCAATAATCCCAATTCAAAATTGACATTACAGCTGTGTGCAAGCTTATATACGTTCCAATTTCATCTTAATGTTTTCTTTATTGATGGGCATTCAAATTCGAATCGTTACTTCAATAAAAAGCATTCGAATTTTAAACTGTATACGATTTTTATATACTCGAATGTTCCAACTTATCTTACTGTAATTTTGTATACTGAAGGGCATTCCAAATCCAAATTTATCACCTTAAAACTGATCAACTCGAACATTCCAATTTGTCTTACACTGTCATTTTCTGTATTGATGGACAGTCCAATTTCAATCGTTATTTCAAGAATACCAATGCTAAATTGACACTTCATAGAATGTATACGCGTAAACTCGAACGTTCCAATTTATCTTAATAGCATTTTCCTAATTGATCGCCATCCCAATTTTAATTTTATCTATTAATTACCTTTATCACTATAGTGTTTAACGTTTTTAAATTTATAAATTCCACCGTTTCTTTAAAAAAAATGAAGTTGGGGAAATCGAGAAAACGCTAAAACAGAAGTCGAAATAGTGCAGTTCGCTCTAAATCGATTTTGTTCGTTTTTTTCGAATTTTCGATTTTTAATTTTCACCACCTTTGTTTATTTTTCATAAATAATCGGCTGACAGTATCAGTTTAAAAACCAAGCCAGGTATTGGCGAAAGGTTCCTTCCATCCAAGTTGATAACTACATTCAGCGTTTATAATAATTTGGAAGCAAAAATATGTTCGAAACATTCGCATCTGATTTGGCCAGGTCAATTCGAACGTGCAATATGGGCGAAGAAGTCAGTCAGCGCGACAATTAAGGTGACATGTGCCAGGCGAGGATGGACCCTGGCGGCAGATAGCGAGTTGCGACAGTTGCATGTTGCGGGACTCTTCTGCCGCTGTCGCTTGTCGCTTCCCATATCCATATATGAGTAATGAAGTATTAATGCTTTCAACTATTTCATCGTAGTGGGGCCCCAAACATGTGTTTATGTGCTTTTCTTCCAATATGAAGAATGACTCTTTAGTCTGGTTGACGCTTATAAGGCCCCCAATGATTTATGTGTACGACCCGAAAAAAAAAGAGGGACTCCTTTTTCCCAATCAATTTCCAGAAAACACATTCATCATCAGCCAGTGTTCGCCTGTCACGCAAAATTTACTTTTAAAAATCTAGGATTATTCCATTGGCACATATGCGCTACCCAATCGTATAATATCACCCATGATGCAACGCCCAACCCCACATCCTTCATAATAGCATGATTTTTAAGAAGTGCACGAAATGAACCAAAAATGCGCCTAATCCGGAAACCGTATGACAGTTTGATCCAGCGGACCCAAGACGCACCCATCGGTCCTACCCCCTAAAATCATCTTTTCAATTCTGGATATTATCCATTAATCTGAGCCCTTCATGGACCACCATGGGACTGTCTCTTTGTGCCAGACCCTATAGAGTCTGTAACGGTTTCCCCAATGCGACGAGACACGAAAATTTCACCCTAAAATATGTTTTATTCAAAAAAATACCGCTTTTGACATAAAAATTGCGTGATGGAATACTGTTTAGTCGAAAAGGTAGCGGGTTTGGTAAACGCCTTGTAAGTCTCTGTTACCTGACTGTTTTTCTCATCTGATTTGACGAGATAGAATCAGTTTTATTTAAAAAAGTACCGTTTTTGACATAAAAATTGTTGGCTGAAAGAAGTATTATTCGAAAAAGTAGCGTTTTTGGGTAAGCGGCCTTTAGACGAGCGTTACCTGGCTGCTTTTTTCAGATGTTTTGGCGCTGATTCGTCGAGACAAAATTTCACGATTTATTCGAAAATGTAGCGTTTTGTTAAACAGCAAGTCTAAATAATTTTTATTCAAAAGAAAGCCATTTTTGACATAAAAAGTTCATCCTAAAATAAATTTTATTCGAAAAAATACCGTTTTTGGTAAACGGCCTTTAACCGTCCGTTACCTAGCTGTTGTTTTTGGCCCATTTGACGCTAATTAGCCAAGACAAATGTTTTATTAAAAACTGATTTTTTAAAAAAAACTAAGAAAATTGATAGATTTTATCCCAAATGTTTATAAAAGATGACAATTAACTATACCATTTTTATTCTGGAAATTGAACCTCGAAATAAGTTTTATTCAAAAAAGTACAGTTTTGATATAAAAATGGCACCCTGAAATAAGTTTTTTTTTTTCGAAAAAGTACCGTTTTGGTAAACTGCCTTTAGCCTTTACCTGGCTGCGTTTTTCAACGTTTGACGCTAATTCTCTTAAACAAAATAAGTTTTATCAAACTTTAGCGAGCGTTTTTAATAAGTTTTATTCGATCAAAAAAGTGGCGCTTTGACATAAAAACTACACCTTGAAATGCGTTTTAGCAAAAAAGTACCGTTTTTGGTAATCAGCCTTTCGCCGTCCGTTTCCTGGCTGTTTTTCTCAGCAGTTTTGACGCTGATTAGTCTAGACGTAAATAAGTTTTATTCAAAATAGGGACGTTTTGACATAAAAACTGCACCTTGAAATACGTTTCATGCGAAAAAGTACCGTTTTTGGTGATCAGCCTTTAGCCGCCGTTACCTAGCTGCCTTTTTAGCTGTTTTGACGCTGATTCGCAGCGACAAAAGCCGATCGCGTGTGCTGGCCAGCTGTCAAAGCGCCTTAGTTCAAACTCGTCAAACGCTGATCCTTATCGCTACATGCTTAATTAGGGGAGGAAAATATTTTTAAAAATGCCCCCTTTTGTGCATTTTTTCCCTTTTGTGCTCCTGGTGTCCAGGTCGAAATCCAACGTGGACGGAGAATCGAACGCCCCGTTCCAATTTTTCGCATGGGTTTCTTCCTCCTGGGTTCAACTCTCATTAAAACGATGATGTCACTCGCGCATGGATGGACAAAGGGAGTCAGTCAAACAAAAGATTGATCCGCACCCCCATCGTGGCTCGTTGGCAATCAAACGGATAAATTCAATACATCCGGGACACATTTTTATTGTCTAGTGTTTTGTTTTGAACGTTTTAAATGTATGCACGTGTTTGTTCTTGGGTTATCCGAGGCGTGGCTTGTCCAAAATGTGTTTAATCCAACCAAATCCATCTAAAATCCAAATTTCAGAATTTCAGAGATTGCAAAAACATAACCCTGAACAAAATCGTACAAAAAAACATAATCTTTACATATCACTGTACGCAAACCGGATTTTTAACGTGTTCTTTATCCAGGGTGTCGGCCGGTCGTGGGAGTCATGAAAAAGTCATGAAATGAGATTCAGGTCATGGGGAAAGTCATGAAATTGACATTAGGGTAATGGAAAAATCATGAAATTTACATTAGGATCATGGAAAAGTCATGAAATTTACATTTGGGTCATAGAAAAGTCATGAAATTTACATTAGGGTCATGGAAGAATCATGAAATTTACATTAGGATCATGGAAAAGTCATGAAATTTACATTTGGGTCATGGAAAATTCATGAAATTTACAACATGGTAATAGAAAACCCATGAAATTTGCAACAGGGTCATGAAATTTTTGTCTTTTCATTGATTTTACAAAATAGAAATTGGAGTTTAAATTTTTCGTTTGTCACATATTTTCCTAAAAAATTTCGCCTAAAGTGAGTTTTTGGAAATATTCATGTCGTTACAGTGTTAGAAAATGTTTGTGAGAATCGCAGTTTATTGATGATAAAACTTGAATAGCCCCATATTCTACAGGCATGGAAAATTTTTTTAAGTCATGAAAAAGTCATGGAATTTGCAATGCCAAACTCAGAAGACACCCTTTTATCATGATAGCGAATTTTTTCACAAAAAAAATCAAATATACGTTGTGCAATTTAAACGCAAAACGTGTTTTATCATGATCTTTATCACGTAAAAAATCATAAAGTTCATCTTCCAAAAAATCTAATGTTTACATCTAGCTTACACACAAACGTGCGTTTAACATGTCCTTTAGAACACACGTACAGTCGAACCGTTTCACCATGACTTGTATAAAACGTCAATTTCTATCGAATATTAAGCAGTTGTTTCCAATATTTAGTTTAGGTTGCAATCGTCTTCAGAGCCCATCTCTATAAACACTCATCCACACACGCAGGGCGTTCGTAGATTTCATTATTGATACACAGACACGCAAAATAAACTTTGTTTTATATAAACATGTACTCGTGGCGAAGTCGAATTGCGAGAAATTCAGCTGGGATTTCCCCTCATTTTTTCCTCCAAAAATCAATTAGCGCGAATTAAAAGTCAGCACTCGGTCGAATCGTGATATGCATGTGGATTTTTTTATTCTTATTTAAATAGACAGTGCAAAAAGGCTTCATCATTTTATGGTAAGCAGGGGCTATGGCGTATCATCGAGTGGAGTTAGTTGGAAATCAATAAAATCCTCGCTTTGCACGTTTTAGCATTTGGTGGAAAACACTTTTCTTAATAAATGTCCCAGCGGAATTCAATTAGCCGTCCACGCTCCAAAACCATTTGCCAAAAAGTCGCCATTTGTAATCGTGATAGTTTCAACTCGAGACGCGAGATGGCGCCCCAGGTCTGATGCGAATGAATTAAGCTAGGTAAACTGCTACGTTACACACTTCAAAACGATAATGTTCATTTAAAAAGTATGAAATTAAACGTATTAAAGATCCTGTTAAAGCGCATTTTGTGTACGTTACATGTGATCGTTACATTATTGTGTGCTAATGAATTAAACACGATTAAAATCATTAATTAATAACCATCTTCGTTGTAATCGATTGCACATTTTGCGGGTAAGTTACATGTAATCTTACACTTGAACGTTGCATTATTGTGTGCAAATGAATTAAACATGATGAAAATCATTAATTAATAGCCATCTTCGTTGTGATCGGTTGCACATTTTGCGTGTAAGTTACATGTACTTGTAATCTTACATATGAACGTTACATTATTATGTGCAAAGGAAATAAGCATGATAAAGATCATGGTAGAATCATGTTTTGCGTGTAAGTATAATTTTTGCAAATGAAATTAAACGTAATAAAGATAATGTTAACGCACATTTTGCGTGTAAGTTACATGGACTTCAATAGGACTTCAAACATCATGTGCCCTAACTTAACACTCTCACACCACTCTGTAGAAAGTAGTGATTGTCCCATTTGTTCATAAGATCTAAAAATAGCTGCAACTCGACCTTTTTCACAAACTTGACTTCATCTGTGCCAAAAATTTACCCAATTAAGTACGTGTAAGTTCCCTCACTTCATTCTAAAACAGTACTGTTCTAAAAGATGCTCAGATCCCAAATTTCCCAAATTAAGTAGACTTAACGTTAAACTTCATTACATACATGTACGTTGTGATGTCGGTGAAATGAAGCAACTTTTGTCTCGCCCTACAAGAGTTAGGGTTGCTAATCGTCGATTAACATTGATTCTTCTTTTCTTTCTCCTCGTCTCAATGTGCGTTGAAACCGTTTTTACGCTTCTTTCTTTCTTTCTGAACAGATGGCAACAAAATTGATGCCAACTGTTGTTTGACTGACTGACCTCGCACAATGTGTTTTTCCGATAGTAAAACTGCGTATAAAAGATTTATTTATCCATTTACTCTTACTTAACAATGACATCTGTCATTGTTATTTTTTTCAACGGAGGGAAAAAAACGTCCGCTGGGGGTGCTTTTGCAGGGGGAACGCTTTATTCCTCCCACGAACATCTACGCAACACTTACTCGCAATTGAATTATTGAATAAGAAATGAACGAGATAAACGGATCAGGACCTTAGGAAGTGCGTTTATTAATCCATCTTTTTATTTGGGTAAAGAAATTCCTAGCGTCTTATGCACGGGACATTCTTGTGAATTTTACCTCTGAACTTCAACCACTTCACGTTGAAATATGGTGTATTTTTACCTAAAGACCTACTACATACCTTGAAACATTTTGCGAAAACATGTTTCTCGGGAAACATGACTTAGCACATTGCCAGCAAACAAAGGAAATGTTTGCAGAAACAGCCCTTTCACGCAGACATGTTTCCACAAATTTGTTTCACGAGTTAGAAATGTGGAAACATTTTGAGGAAACATGTTCCACAATCCATGTTTCCAGGATATGTTTGCTAGGTGTGGACAGTGCTTTAAGGATGAAAAAATTTAAGAATTTTCTGCTTTGTTGCTTGTTCCTGCAACCTGTTTCTATATGTTTTTAGAAGTTTTTAATGTGTCTCGGTGTTACTCAATATTTCTCAATGTTTTTCGATATTCCTTCATGTGCCTCGATGTTTCTTAATGTGCGTCGGTGTTACTAAATCTCCCTTATCGTGTACAGTCAGTTAACAATCTGTCCACACCGAAACAAAAAAGTTTTAAGGTAGTATAACCCAAAAAATGACCTCCTCAGGTATTCTGCCTCATCCGGTATAGTAACACAAGTGTTTACCCGTGTTACCATATTTGCTTATGTTATACCAATTTTTCTGGTAAAAAGCCACCTGCAGGTGCATATAGGAACTAGGAACATCAACACAAAGTGCCTCGATCTGCTTCCTTTGATGTGCACGAAAATTTGCTTGTTCCAGTTTCTTATCGTGGTTTCTGTTTCCAGAAACAGGTTGCATGCAACAATTGTCAACCTAAACCTCCTTTATATTTTTGTTCCTGCGTTGGCGTATTATTTGGTTGTTTCAGAATGCCGTAGTCGTATCGCTGTGCTTTGTTTCCAATATATTGGTATACGGTCTCTGTTTCCATAAACAGGTAGCAGCGACTAGAAACCTGAACTTCTGATAGGATTTCTTTGGCGTTTTGGAATATTTGGCTGTTTCAATGTGTTGGCGTGGTTTCTGTTCTATTTCGATGTATGTTGTTCCAGTATGCTGGCGTTAGAACCTAACAGCCAGAAACCTAAAATTCATGAATGTTTCCCTATATTGTATGGACGAAATACTTGGTGGTCCAGTATATTGGTATATGGCTTCCTGCAACACATTTACGTTTCCTGAAACAAATTGCAATAATTGGCAACAAAAAGTTTCTATGTTTCTGGTATGATTTCCTGAAACAAATTTGTGTTTTCAGAAATATATTACAACAATAAGTTCTTATGTTTCTCTGTTGTGTGGACGTAATATTTGGTGGTTCAGTATATATTGGTATGGTTTCCTGAAACAAATCTGTGTTTCCTGAAAAAAAATTCCAGAACTGGCAACAAAAAGTTCCTATGTTTCCTTCGGTGTGGGCGCACCATTGTGACACTACGTGTACTTAAAGAGTAGGTAAAGCCCAAGACATTTTCGTGACCAATGGAGCAATTGGTCACAGCTGATTCGAATGCGTTTTGTATACTAGTTGTTGTCAGCGCCACCTAGCGGTGAACGCGTTCGTTGCATGGGCAAACAAAGCTGGAGTACAAGAAATGCGGGTTTTGTTTTGCAGGGCTGGGTAAAAAAGTTAATTAAATTAAGCCTAATTTCCGCATAACCCCCATATTAAAAAGCGCGCAATTTATGCTACCCGCAAATTTTTAATTTCGGTTGTGACCCGCAAACCGGATATCACGTCTTTCGTTGTTTTTCCATTTAAATTAAAAAAGAATACGAACTGTTGTAGTGTTGAGTGGCAATAAAATGAGCGTAATTATAAAACGAGGTTGGACCGTATAGTTTTCTCCACGAAAAAGATAATCATAGTACATGTACTAGTAATAATAATACTATGGGCGCATAGAGGGACGGTAATTTATTTCGTGCATATATTTTTGGTAACCCCCGCGTTGTTTCTGCTCATCATTTTCACGTTTTTTTCACTCCATTCTTCTCCTTGTTCTGGCATAGGGTGCACTCGTGTAACCCCCACCCTCCCCTTAAAGATGTTTTCTAATGTAAATTAACTTAAGACGTCATAAAACGGTCCTTATGATTACACCTCGTAATTAAGCTCGACCAAATTCATTAAGCGCAGTTATGGCCCGGCTCACTTAATAATTAACACTGTTTGAACAAAAGTTTAGTTTTTATAAGTATCCACAAAAAAATGTTCCATTTTCGAAGCACATGTTCGTTTGGTATGGATTTTTCATTCTCAATTTTTCAGCATGCATTGAATATGTATCACATGTTTAAATGATAACAAGTTTTAGTTGCACAATATTAAATTACTTTTTTTCAGTAAGCTATACAACATCACCTGTCACGAACGACCAGTTTTCCATGGCCCAGTGAGTGGTTGTTGTAGACAGGTTTCTAAAGTTTTCTAACAGGTTTCTAAAATTGTAATTAAATTTGTTCATACGATTAGCTTGTTTGTTGCACATGTTAAAAGACATGTTTTCAGTAACGGTTATGCAGTGTACAAAGTTGATACAGTAATTTCACTGTGACTATAATTTTGCTAACTTTCTTAAACAATCTGACGATTTGTTTTTTGAAACAAAACGAAATTTATTCATACATGTATATGCGAATAATAATATACAATGAACATGTAACACAATATTAAAATACATGTTTGCAGTAAACTTTGCACAACGAGCACCTGTCACGAACGACCAATCATCAATGGTCTCTTAAACAGGTTTCACTGTATAATGGAAAACTTTCTTTAAGCATCTATGACAATTTTTTTCGTGTGTTCTCATTGCTATCACACATACAGTAATATACAAACAACATGTGCTGAAATATTTGTTTGAGAAAAATTGACACTTCTGAAACTAAAATCTGAACTAAAAAACCAAATGAAATGTTCTAAATTAATCGGTATACAGTTAAGCAAAAGTTAAAGAATTTGACGATTTGCTTTCGAATCAAAATGAAATGTGTTCACATATTCTAACAATATAATATGCAATCAGCATGTTAAAATACACAACATTAAAATACATGTTTGCAGTAAACTTTGCACAACGAACCCCTGTCACGAACGACCAATCATCAGTAATCGTTGTAAACAGGTTTAACTGTATAATGGAAAACGTTCTTTAATAAATTATGGCGATTTTTTTCGAGTATTCTCATTGGTATTATACATACAGTAATATACAAACAACATGTGCTGAAATATTTGTTTGTTAAAAAAACATTTGAAAGGAAAAATGCCCATATACATGTAGTTCCGTTCCTATGAAACGACTTCTAACGTTTCGTACTGCAGTTGGATGTACATGTAATGTATGTTGAACATGTTCTTAGTTCTGATGACATGTGATGGAGAATTTGAGTGTAATGTTTAAAAGCGGTACAATAGCGATAGTAAATCAAGCGTTATCTCTAAGAATGTCGACCCCATGCGTTAACGTCACCCAAAATGTTTATTCAAATGCACTCTGTCGTTTAACAGATGACATTTGGGGGCATTTTTTCATGTTTTTGAGGCTCAGTTCAAATGACTCAAAATCAGAACCAAAAGTCATTAGGAATGAAATGTCAAACGGGGGAAAAAAGAGGTTTGTGAAAAAGGTTGATATTGTGCAGCCATGAGTTATATCATTATTACAGACTGATAACAACAGCATTTTTTGTTGTTATTGGCTTGTTTTGGCGACTCGCAGATAACAAAAGTTGATTTGTTGTACACGACCCTTTTTTACTTTCAAAAAAAACCTACCAAGGCTTATCTCGAATGGCTGGCTCTAAACACCAGAAAATGTTGCTCAAATAGTACTAAAATTAATGTTTAGCTTTCATTGAATAAGCTTGGCCTTATCGCATAACGTTTACAGTGTGTTAAAAAGTTCTTGGAAAATAAGTCAGATGGCGCCACTCACGCCAGGACATCCGGCTTTGTTAAACGAAAGATGCAAAAACGTTACATTTATTGAAATACTCAATGTTCTAAAATGAAATAGCCATTCGAAGAAAATGTTTCATGCTGGTACAGGCATGTTAAATTCCATTTAACTAAATATGGCGTCACAAAAAACTACATTCTTTCTAATTTATTTATTGATTATTTTAGATGTTTTTACTGAATTGGGATTTTTTAAAACCTTGAATTATGATAGCTAGGGTTTTGCATGCCATTTTAGAATGCATGGAATATTAATTGCAAAATGTATTCCTCAATGTAAACAGAATACATTACACAGGGTGTCTACCAGTCATGGAATTCATGGAAAAATCATGAAATGAGATTTGGGTCAAGCAAGTCATGAAATTTACAACAGTGTCATGGAATTTGTCGTTTCATTGATTCACAAAATAAAAATTTGAGTTAAATTTTTCATTTATCACCTATTTTCGCAAAAAATTTCGCCCATGGCGTGTTTTTGGGCAATAATCATGTTTCTGATCTTAGTTTCTGAAAATCGTTATTTTGTCATGACATAAAACTTGAACGGCCTCATATTCAATAGGCATGGGAAATTGTTTGAAGTCATGAAAAGTCATGGAATTTGCAGTACCAAATCCAATAGACACTCTGTTTCACTATACCCAACATATTCTTCAATGCACACGAACTACATTACAGTGTGCATTACACAATGCATTCTCCAATACATAATATATTGCAATATGCATTCCATGACGCATATCGGAAATGCATTTTCAAATATATTTGTCTATACATTTGAAACTAAATTTCCTTCAATCTACAGACATTTTAAAGTATTTTCCAATGCATGTCTTCTAATGCATTTCTAAATGCATGTGAGTGCGACGTACACCAGGTGGCAGCAGCGGAGTCACAGCCATAAGGTCTGAAAAACTGCAACAATTGGTGTAATTCAGTGGTTGAAACAAATGGAAAACAGCGCTGATAGCCCGCTTTTGGCACGGTGATAAATGCGTTATCACGTGGTCATCTGGCAGCGATTGTCCGTTCCATAATGGACTTCGGGGTTTATCCGTTGCAAATCCGGACGAAATTCGGGGTAAATCTTGGAAATACCTTATTTCACGCCTTATTAGGCGCCCACATTGACATTAATCTGCAGCCGTCAGAGCTGCAGACGAAGGTGGATCCATTCGTTCGCATTATTGTATAATGCGTGTATAATTAAAATCGGAGAGAGAAAAAAGTGATTAATGATGGCAAGAGTAAGCTTTTGTACTCCTCGGTAAATCCACTAGAAACAATCGTTATGCAGCTACTTGTCTCATAAATTAAAATCATTTGAAAACGCGGTTCGGAACCGGAGAGGCGCCACCGAACGCATATTTCAAGTTTCAAGACGAAGCTTACGCCTCTGGGCAGCGACCACCAAATGGTCAGTAGCAACATTGTGCTCGAATTGCAATGATTATTAAAAAAATTTCAAAACCCATTTACCTGACTTTCCTTCTAAACTGAAATTCGAACGCTAATTAAGCCACGCCTCCCGCTCGTGGTAACCATGGCAACCCAGCTACGGAGTTCCACAGTGGACTCCACACGGATAATGTTATCATTTAAAGACATTGTCTTTGAATTATCACAAAATTGTTATCGAAATCGCGAAGTCCAACGCTCGTATACAAATACACAGAAGTTTTGGAAGAAAATCTCTGAAGTGATGTCCCATCTGCTATGAATAGGAAATATTTCGATGAATATTCTTCCGAATTTTCGACATTCATTGACGAAAATGTTCCAATAGCAGCCCCAATGACTACGTTTGACACTTGCCATGTCTGTGACTCAAACAGAGCTGACTGGTGAAATTGATTTTGATGTTGACGAACATGAAACGTGCCAAGATGACAGAAGCATCAAATAATAAGTTTGACTAGGTGCGCAGCGTAATCAGTCGATTTCCAAATACAATAAATGTATGAATATATGAATTTATTCAGAAAAATTGTTAGCTGAAAATAGCTTTGTAAAGTTAAATCATGGTGATGTATAAGTTCATCAGAATTCTTTGTACTTTGGCTTTTTTAAAAATTTATCCAAATCCATAATTGCTTAAAACCATTGCATCAAAATCAAACAAAAAGGCAATTTTATTACAAATTTTTATCTGTTTTAGCATATATAATTGATGTACATGTAGGAGATTATGACATGCGTATTTCTCTCGTTACATTCGTCGAAAGGGAACTCAAGAACTCCCTATACATGCGGAAGTGACTTTCAAAGTTGCACTTTGAAAAAAAGAGAAATTTATGCAACTGACCGAAACTTTAGGCTCGAAAGTGTCACTTTTAAAAGTGACAACTTTCGATCATCGAAAGGGGCAGTTTTATGCAACGCAATTTCAGATCGAAAGTTTCACTTCGGTCCAAAAGTGACGACACTTTTGAGGAAAAACAAGTTTTATGCAACCTGCACCTGACTTTTTCTTTCTAAATACACGGTACTATGGAATTCGAACGTCATGTTAAGACACGCCTCCCGCTCGTGATAACCATGGCAACCAGGCGTACGGAGCCCCACAGGGGTTAAACACTATGTAAAAGAAAGCAGTAGGGGCCGTGCATAAATGTCGTAAATATGGTTTCGTAGCTAAAACGAGCAAACTCGCGCACCCCGAAAGGAGGCGCTGGGGAGGAAATTAAGCACGCAAAGTTGGAGCAAAATTAATTGAAATTAACTCGGCTAATTAGCGAGTGGCGAATGCACATAATGGCGTGTTTACCCATCAGACGCACACGTCGTTTTCTTTTTGTTCCTATACATGTAGGCGCCCGCTTTCATTACGTGTAGCCCCTGCCATATTCTAATATTGAAAGTGCTAAAAGTCTGTGCTAAGACGCGAGCATATTGATGACATACGGGGGAGTCCCTTATCTCGCTGCAGCATTATGCGTTTCCTAAAGTTTTGATCCGCTGCAATAATTTCACTGCTGGGAGAAGAAGTTAATTTCGAACGGGTTTTCTAAGGCGCCCAAAAAATCATATGTTAATTAATGTCGGTGTTAATGCGAACGCCGATGAAGATTTAATGGGTGGTCATTATATGCACGACTCTCAACTAATTAAGCAATTTATAAAATCGAGCAAACTTTCTCTCTCGCCTTCTCGCCTCGTCTGCCTAAGAAACTCCGTAGGACAAATTTACATGTACATGTATAATAAGACCTATACGAGCCTATGATGAACAGTCGTGTTACACGCCCCCTTAATTCGAGAGGAAACGCACATGTAAAGATATCCCCCGATCGTCGTTATATTAACGCCACTATTAAAAACCAACTTGACGTTACTCTTTGATTTTTTTCGTGCTTTTTTATATATTGCAACCCCCAAAAACGTTCATTGGGGCCTCGTTTCAGCGATTGATAATACATGTACGAGGAGCCTTATTGCCTGCTTATTGCTTTAATTATTAGCGTGGAGTCGCTATCCTAATTGGCCGTTAAAATTCCCTGTTAATTTGCCTCGTGGATGAGGCTTGCCGAGCTCCATTAGCCACAGCGCCGTTAGCAATTAGTAGCTAGATGGCAGCACTTATGCACGCTGTTAGCCGTCCAAAAAGTTTTTTCTCAAGAGATAATGTGGTATTTTTTGAAACTTGTAATTTTTTATCCACATGATCTTGAATCGAAGCTACTTTGTGGAGCTCCGTAGATAACAATCCGTGGGGGTCCTCACTTAACGTCGTTGGTCGTTACCTGAACACCGCGTCGTTGACTGAAACCAAAAAGTATTAAATGTGAGCTAATTAGATTTTTTAAGTGTATTATACGTACATTATTTGTAGTATAAACACTTGTTAACAAATTGGTAAAGTAATAAGCAAATTGAACTGAATTGAATTGAACGCAAATGTTGATGTTATATTCTCGTATATACCACAGTATATTATCGTATATACCACAGTATATTATCGTATATACCACAGTATATTATCGTATATACCACAGTAAATTATCGTATATGCCACAGTATATTATCGTATATATCACAGATATTATCGTATATACCGGGTGAACATAGTCTTCCCCCACCCCCAAATAACATTTACACCGTTGTAGATATGCACAAGCAAGGTCTTTCAAACAAAGTACTTGATGGAAGCAAAATAGACATATGGTCCCAATTTTAATGTTGTAAAGCATGTCGATATTAGCATAAATATATTGCACACAGAATTGCCATATCTACGACGGTGTAATTGTTATTTGGGGGGAAAAAGACTTATGTTCGCCCTGTATTACATGTATATATTTTCTCAACATTAAGTGATTACACACTGTACAGTGATATTGTGTAGTGTTTCTGGAGTTGGCGCATGGGTTATAGAAAAACTTTGCCACCTACATGTATAAGGGACTCCGTAGTGGGTCAGTGCTTTGGTCCGAGGGGGCGGGTCATCCGTGATTCTAGTAAATTTGGAAAACAATATTCACCGTTACCTGAAGCCCGCGAAAAGAAAATTTTAAACATATGGGAAAAACTTGGAAAAATGTTCACCAATTTTTGCTTGAAAAAACAAAATTTGCTTGGATGTATCTGACTATTTAACCTATGTGGAGTTCCGTACGCCTGGTTGCCATGATAAGCACATGCGGAAGGCGTGGCTTAACAGGCGTTCGAATTCCTCTGTAGTTATTTGGACAAGATGGCCGCTTGTAAGATTCGTTGCTGTAATTCGTTTGAAAATTTGCAATTATTAGTGAATGTAAGTATCAGTGAAATAACTCGTCTGTATTTTCACCACGTATTTCTCCCCAAAAATAAGCATTTGCCTAGACTCCCGATTCAGTTTCGCACTGATTTCCCACCTGTTGAATCGGCGTTTCGTAATGCCACGCAGCCGAGACCTTTTCGAAAATTGGTCGTAAATTAAAACCGTTACCCCTTTGATCTACGGAAAAAGCGTTGCTGAATTAGGCCTATTATGGTTTATTATATTAATTATTGAGAAAAACACTTCGACTATAAACATTCGAATGCGCTGCGCGCCGATTGGAGGCTGAAAATAACAGGTTGGGCTGATTCACGAAGTAGTTACTTTTTATATCCATTTTTTATTTTCAAATCGAAATTATCCGATTTGTGTTGTTGCAGTTAATCATTCTTGTGATCGTGGGGAATTTACGGCTGAAATACTTAATGATTCAGAGCCCGAACCTACAAATTGTGCGAATGGTATAATCGAGGAAAATTAAATCATACATGTACACGTACTTAAATTTGCGAAAAATCGACCAATAATTTCGCGTTTTTTACAATACGTGGCTGGGCGTGTAGCCATAATTTTAAATTAACCCTTACTGCTGGGAGCACCAATATCTGTGTCAATCATTAATGATCAATAATTTAATTTCTCCATATGCCAATAAATTGTGCGAGATGAATTATAAGGCTTGATAAGATTTCGAGTACAACCTTGCATGTTTTATTCTAGAAGTTGTTAAATCGTAATGCATTCTGGGCCATCACTTGGCGCTGATTACTAGGCGCGCGTGCGTTTCGAATGTAGGCCTATTTTATCGTGCCCTACCGCGATATCGAGTGGATTTTCTCTATGTTTAAAGTTATTAAAAATGCGAAGTTAAAACTTTTGCCCTCGGGGTTCAAGGGTCAAATTTGTGACAAAATTCAAACGAATTCGAATTCGAGGTTCAGGGGTCAAATTCATTGAGAGAAAATAACATTTATCCCTTATTCGAAAGTTTTCAAAGAATTTACCTGTTCATGTACATGTACTGTACGTGTTTGAAATTTGTTGAATTTTTTTGTATTGTCTTTTAGAATATGTATATTGTGACTGGCTTTGTTTTAAGAGTTATAACTATGATGATAATTTTAAACTGTCAAAATAAGTTTTTTGAATGGTGGAATGGTGGTTAATTGGCATGGTATTGCAGATGACGTCATTTTAATCAGATTATTCATGAATAATGTACAGTATGATTACTGTAAAATACATGTACATGCAGTCCACAGTATTAAAATCCTGTGTCAGTGCAAAATTTGAGAAAATTCCAACAAATTCGAATTAACGCCAAGTTGCGAAAGAATATTACAGTATATTTCCAGTGTTTATTTCATGCGCCAGCTAGCCCATAAATAATTATCGCAGGCATTAATTCACTTTCATTCCAAAAGTTTTCGCAATCACCCGTTTTTTCGTGAAAAATTTTCCCGCTTGTTCTATTAGCAAATAACAATGTGAAAATTTGCATATTCGGTGTATCCAGTTCGAGAAACCTCCTTCCTTTTGACGCGCTTGTATTCCCACCTCATTACGCAGCGTTTTATCGTAGAAAGTGAGTAGGGGGTGGGGGTCGCACCCTCTATTAATACCCCTTTAATACCCCCCCCCACTTGTGCGTCTATCTATGGCAAAAGGGCTCTTTTAGGCTCGGCAAAAGATGATTTATTTCCCGGTGGGGGCATTTTTCTATCTGCCAAAAAATAAAAAAGCAGGCCCTAATGAAAGCAGTGACTTGGTAACAATAATAATTTTAATTATAAGTTTAATATGATGAGGCTTTTCTCTGTTTATGAGCTTGATAATTGATTGCCACTAATTAGCTCAAAGTACTAATTAAAATTTAATTAAAGTCAGAAATTAAAATTTCCATTCAAAATGATAACGCACGGGGCTGGAGCTACGATCGATGCGGGGGGTGGGGGTGAATATGTAAGGAAGGAAATGATAGGTGGGAGGATGGGGGTAAACGTGGAATTTGTGAGTGGAATATCAAGGAGTCGCCCAAGATCTGCCCCAATATCGGATGGGGAAAGGGGTAAAGGCAAAATGAGGGGTTAAGGGGGAGGGTAGGGGCTGGGATGAGTAAGAGAAAAGAGTGATTGATTAGCAACGGGCTTATGACATTTGCATATAGGAAAATAAGGGGGTGGGAAGAATTGCCAACATCTTTTGCCAGGCATTCGCTTTGCATAATGTGTCAAATATGAATATTCCGTCTGCTTTTTGATGCTTGACTTGACCCCCTTCCTTTATTACATCCACTTGCGTTTGACGTGCGTACGTGGTCTGAAGCTGACCTACGCCAACGTCACGTGACGTTGCTTCCTCCCCCAACGGATGCGAGGATCTTCTCCCCTCCCACTAAGACACCTACAGCACTTCTGTTCTAATTATTCACAATTTTTGATATTGCTGAAAATGTTATCCTGCTATTGCACCACTCATCCAGTTCCGTACGAATTGGCACCCCCTCCCGACCCCCCTCTTGGTAGCCCTATTCCCGTATATACAGGAGTTAAATAAAAATCATATAAATGCATAGTTTTATTAATTTTGTGGTTTTAAACACAGCGTGAGTTTTTTTGGAATTCACTCTTGACAAGTTTTGAACATTCTCTAATTTAAATTTAAGTTTTTAAGGACACTTCTTGTTTTAGTGTTAATTTTGACCTTCGTTGTTTATAACGCAATACAGCATGAATCCTTCTGGAATTAACTCTTGTAAATTATTTGGCTAAGTATTTATTATAACAGTCTATAATGGACTTTTGTCATTCATTTACAGGTATAAAGAATTTTAGGAGTTCCTATTCATTTTTATTAGTTTAGTGTTTATGACCCTCAATTCAGCATGAATCCTGTGGTTGTTTCTTGATAAGTTTTGAACAGTCTCTAATGGACTTTTATCTTTCATTTACAAGGACTTCTACGTGTTTAATAATTTATTAATTGTTAATTTGGTGTTTCTGACCCCCAATACACAGCATGAATAGTTGTGGAATTGACTCTTGAAAAGTTTTGGACATTTTGAATGGAATTTTATCATTTGTGTTTTTGACCCTCGTTACAACATGACTCTTTCTGGAATAATTGGAATTGACTGTTGACAAGTTTTGGACATACCGTATTCTAATGGGATTTTATCATTAATTTATAAGGACATCCTCGAGGTGCTTTAGTGATGTTGTGGTACGAAATTAGCATGGTTACCTCAGTCTAGTTTTACACCCCTGTATATTATTCGGAGTTGTCAGCAAAAGACACTCGTCAGTGGTCCATCACTGGTCGTTGCAGAAAGGTTTCACACTACTTGGGAACTGTTAAACTCGTGCCATTGAAATAAAAAATCGGATTTCTTAATTTCATTTTGTTAGCCCAAAAATCTATTTTTGGAATTGTTAGATTACCAAGCATTGACATTTAGGGACTTGAACACTACTTGTGTTAATCGTGCATTTATTGCACAAAATAAGGTTTTTACTCGGCACGGGTAATGAATAATTTGCATAAATGAAATAATAACCGATTGTTTCTCAAAAGTGGTTACTTATTTACATCTTGGTTTAAGCACGGTACTAATGGAACACAATTTTATATTTTCAGGCTCAAAGAAGAAAAAGCGGAATGTGATAGAGCGTTAATGAGTATGGAACACAGAGTGAGGGATTTAAGTCAGTACAACGGTAAGATTTAAAACCATTTTTAGTGCCATTTGTCTGAAGTAATTTCCGAGATATTCAGAATAGTGTGATAAGAAACTCTTAGCAAGTTAGTGTCTACAGCAGTTTCCAGATATCTTCAGTGGAAGTTGGCAGTATCACGATTTTCCTAGCTGTTCTGTCCCTTCTGTGATGAATAGCAAATATGCTAATCAGTCTGTCACCATCGACCAACGATGGACGAACAGAAACATCAGAGGGTTCAGCGTGTTGAGAATGACAATCAATTTCTGAATTTTTATTAGTTTTTAGTTGTTGTTGTTTGAACGTAATTTCTGCGAGAATATGAAAAGTGCGACTTGAGATAAAAGTTTTTTCGCGAGACTGTTTACCATAAAGGCGCTGGTGCAATAATAATAAGTTGGGAAAATGGTAGACGTTGTCATCGTGTTTGGCGATGGCAGAAAATAGCAAAATGGTGAGAGATATAACCATTGCTCTTTGGAAAAATCAGTGTATCTGCGTTCGGTCTGATAAGAAATTGCTTTGTTTGAACTGAGCCATTAGCATATTAATGATTTGCATCGCAGATACATAATTCTCGTCTCTCTCTCTTTGCGAAGAGCCAATAACAATATGTAAAGTAGAGAGTACGTGTCAAGGAGAACCTCAGAGACTGTGACGAGGCACAAAATCGTTGTTCGCAGAAGATACTTTTATTGCACTCATTAAAAAATCGGATCGAAAATTGAAGATGGAAAAAGTTGCGTGTGAAAAGGGTATCGTCGAAGTTGTCGACTATGACGAGGTTGACAATGGTCAACGATGGATTAGAAACTGTTGTTATGCTAATAGCCATGACAATACATCGTGTAGATACTTGTTGTTACTTATTCCGGATAATAGTATTCCAAACTTTTCTGTTCTAAACACGTATTGCAAAGTTATACCATTAGTTCTAGAAAGGTATGTTTCAAAGCTGACTGTTCTATACATAACGAATTTTCAAAAATGTTGTCATCTTATAGTTATGAAAAAAGTATCTGTTTGGGCTGTGTTTAATAAAATTATCTTCAGTATGTTAACTTGATAGTTTTAAAGTTTTTTAAGTTTATTTAATTTAAAGGTTTTAAAGATTATTTAATGTTTTTTTCGGGCTTAAAACTATTTGATGTTTAAATCTAAAAAAGTTTTGTTTTAAAAGCTTAGTTTTAAATATTGTATCTCTTTCTGATAAACTTTAAGACTCAAAACATCAATTAATTTGTTTTTATTTTAAATTTGTCACTGGTTTACATGATGGCGTCTATCCTAAGGTTATTTGAAAATTTCAAAATGAGCGTCAAATAAATTATGAAACTATCACTGTTAAAAGATCAGCAGATGACGTTTCTTATTCTATACTCGTGTATATTCCTAATTTCTATAATTAATATTTTTTTGTCTAAAAGATTGTTTAAAATTTTAAAAATAAACTTCGAAAATATGACTGGGTATTTTGTTATTTTAAAGTTCGTCTGTCTGAATATTTAAAACCAAACGTTGAATAAAATAAGTTTTATTACCATAGTTAAATTCAAATAAATTTGAAATAAATTGAAAATGATTAAGAGTTGCAGAGATGACTTTTCTTATACAACTCATGCTAATTCCAAATTCGATATAAAATTTCATTTTCCTTAAAATGTGTTAATCCAAGTCTAGGTCTGCTTATTCAAAACTGCCACTTGCCATGGTTACGTTTCTCCAAAAAACAGGTACACTGTACATGGTCGTAATGCTAAATTTACATGAAAAATGTTTTTATGCCACACTTCCGTAGGGATTAGAAATGTTTGACATAAGTTCTGTTTCAAAACATGGTTCTTGAACTTGTTTTTGAACATTCTGGTAGAATCCCCTTCATAATTTTTGCTGTATTTGCAAATGATAATGTGCTAGTCGTGACTCATAGCAACTTATCCTAATCCTCAAAATCTAACGTAGAAACTGTTGGAGCTAATACATTGTGATATAAGCTGGTCTGTTTCATTCAAAACTCTTATTGATGGTCGGACCAACCATGTCACGTGATCGATGTTTCTATGCTATAGTCCGTACAAAGCTCTTCCATAGTTCTCTTGGTCGTTGAGGAGATACTTATAATACTGTAGGAAAAATTCCCTGAAAAGATCATATCTTACCAACATCTAGATCTCTCATTGATTCCATTTCTTTTCTTAGCCTTAAAAACCCACTGAAATTTGCGACAATTGAAACTGAGTCCACTTTGACTCTCTTGGATTCGCCGTAATGGTTAACATAAAGTGAATAATTAATCCCGTATTGATTTCCGCCCAGAGGGGTCGCCATAACGCAAGAATGGATACATTTAGCAAATGCGACTCTTTTTCTATTTTTATGCAAAACGATTGTCATGCATATATACTATATAGAATTTCGGAGAGACGAACATAATGGGGAAAATGGATGCATTATGCTGGCTTTTCCATTTATTGAAATGCATTCAAATGGAGATCAAATGCCATTCAAATCCGAGTAATACGAGAATGGCGATTTTTCATTATGCTTCTCCACTAAAATGTTTATTTTTACTTCTCTCTTTTATGCGTTTTGCTTTTGATATTTCCATCTCGAACAATGACGCAAAAAAACAAAAGCTTTCATGGGATGTTTCGGCGAAGTTTGAAGATACGAAGCTTTGTTGTCCACGCCAGCCTTTGGATAAGCTTAGGACTAAAGTCCGAAACTGTACTGACGCAATAATAGGCAAATATTTACTTACAGTATACTGTATGTGAAATTTATGCAGAGTGCATCAATCATCCCATAAAAAGTAATTCGAAATAAATTTGCAGATGTCTCGTTCACCGTTTTTTGACTATCTTATCGACTTTTGCCTCACCCTGTATAAATAAAAATAGTTTCGTAAAACGCTAATTTTACGGTACTGGTTCCAGCTAATTGATTTGGAATTTGTGCTGACAAGCTTTCCTTAAACATTTAAATGAGATCATCAACTGCTTGATTCCATCAAAGAGGTACATGTATGAAACATCAAGGTTCCCTGTAAAAGGCATGTAAAAGTCAGGGAAAGTGAAAATACATGGAAAAGTCAGGGGGGGGGGGGGGTTACACAAAAGTCAATTGGCACACTCACTCAGGACATCTACTCAATTCCGAATTTCGGCATTCACTTTTGAACTCATTTGAGAAAAGAAATTAATGAAATTGCCAATTTAAAAAGAAACTAATCCAAATTTTGTTTCATTATGAACAGTCCAATTCTTATAAGTGTTCTAGACAAGTTGTAGACAATGTTGTCTAGAACATCGTCTACAACATTTACTACAACACTGCCTGGAACATTGTCTAGAACATGAAAAAAAGAAAAAAAAACAGCGACAGCTAGAAATTTAATTTTTGTAAAAATGTTCTAGGCAAGTCCTTGACAATGTTGTCTAAAACATTGTGTGAAGAATTGCAAAATTCTTGTAAAACTTGTCAAGAACATTTTTTCAAGAATTAAATTGTTCTAACTGTCGCTGTTTACCCTTTTTCCATTTTTTTTCCGTTGTGGTTTTTTGTTTTTAACCTAACCTTGACCAACCTAAAAATATACTTATTTAGGCTGCACATCCGCCGGGCAATCTCCGCCAGCCTACGAGCCGTTAGGCGAAGTCTACTTTCCATAGTGTCTATGGCGGAGCAGGGTCTAATCCGTAGTGCAACCGAATTAAATTGCAAAAGTCAGGGAAATGTAGGGGGAGTTTAATTTCATTTCTTTGGATTTCTGAAAACGAATTTCCGTCGTTAAATTTTCATAAACGAAAGGCCATTTTCGAAATTTCGTTATCAGTTTTATAGGTTGGCTATAAGCGAGATAATCTTGTTACTCGCTGCATGTTCTCCCTATATTTTCTTTTTATTAACGTTCGCTTTTGATTAAGTTGGGCTCGCTTTTTAAACGCAATAATTACGTTTTATTTCTTCCTTTCTCCAAATTAAAAATCTATTCTCGAAATCTATTCGTTCTACGTCGATGCGTCATTCACCCCGCTCGATATCGCAATGAAAAATGCAAACGAGTAAATTGGCCTTATTTCCTATCCGTTTTTCATTTCTTAATAATATTTTAAAATGTTTTTTCTCACGCGTAATCGCCTTCCACTCATTAAAGCCAACTTCTTTTCTACTACGAATGTTATTGCCGCCATTATCTTCTTCTATATTTAAGGATTCATTTCCGAGCTGCGCGTGTACATTATATGGACAAAAAAATTAGTTTGATCTCGCAACCAGTTTTCAAAATTGAGTTAATGGAATTTAGCCTGGGAAATGGTTTTAACTGCCAATCGGTTTGTGCGAGCAAGCGTGGCAATGAGGAAGCGCACACACGTATCTATTTTATGGTTTTTCATTCCTTTATGGTAGATCAGCCTCGGGATTATATATATTTATGTATATACAGTTAGACGTGGCGCTGGCGAATTAAATTTCGAAATGGTATTGATCGTTTATGAGCGTGAAATGAAATGGTAAATGAGGGGAAAAAATCATATTCTACGCTGCAGCGACACCGATGAAAATGACATTCATTGGCGTGGGATTCATTAATTTGGGAGAAAAAATCGATCCCAGGCACCAAAACCCAACGGCCTCTGTGGCGTAGGGCCTCCGGCGACAATTAATAACGCCTACTTAAGACCCACTTAGTGGCACCATGTACTAGTGTTGGTGGTGACAACGTCATGAATTTTCTTGCGTCACCCTTCGTTTCACTTTATATGGGCTTGCAGTGTTCAACAAGTTCTGAATTTAATACTGAATGTACTTGTGTAATTACATTTTAATTGAAAATTGACGAATACGTGTAAATTCAGTGTTCTCTGAAACATGGATGTGTTTCAGAGATGGACATCACTTCGTCATGATTCATTATGCTTGGACATGAAGTGATTCTAACGTCACGTGGGACACCTAACTTGAGGTCCGATGATTACCATATGTGACGCAGCGGCCCTAAGGTCACATATTGTCAGTACATTCACATGTACTAATATGTATTGATGTATGCTTGTGTCAGCACAGTACCAGAAGTGAAACTTTGTCCCTACTGATATGTAATGATGTATGCTTGCATCAGTACAGTAGTAGTAGTGATGTATGTAGGTGTCACTAAAGTCTCAGAAGTTACAAGTAGAACCAATAATGATATAGTGGTGTACATGTATAATTGAATGTACAGTTTACATGTATAATTAGATTTTTTATTTGAAAATTGACGAATACGTGTAAATTTAGCATTCTGACACATGGATGACGTGTTTCAGAAATGGGCTTCAATTGGTCATGATTCATTATGCTTGGACATGTAGTGGTCCTAACGCCACGTGAGACACCTTGTGGTCCCATGATTATCAAGTGTGACACAGCGGCCCTAAGGTCACATATTGGCAGTACGTTTACTAATATGTATTGATGTATGCTTGTCAGTACAGTACTAGTAGTGATACTTCATCCATACTGATATTTAGTGATATATGCTTGTATCAGTACAGTACTAGTAGTGATGTATGTAGGTGTCACTAAAGTCTCAGTAGCAACAAGTATAGCCAGTAACGATATAGTGGTGTCAGCTGTGGCAACTATAATGTTAAGTAGTGATTTTGGGTGTTCAAACTTAAATTTAATAGCATTTATACATGTATGTCAATTATGAATATCACAAGTCATGATTATATAAGTAAATATGTGCAATAATTTAATTCAAAATATGTAGAATGTACTGGTAATACCACTGATATCAGTAAAGCCAAAATGTGTTTCTTGTAGCCAACACTTGCTGTTAAATAAAATTTTGCAATGAGGGGCCATATGATCACCCTGTATATCGTAGCTAAAGTATTTGCAAAGACCCCTCCCCCTTATGTTTTCGTCATCAAATTCAACGTAACCCAAGTGATGATATTATAATCGTTGACCAAATACATGTCTAATTGAGAAAAATTGTTTCTAAAATTACTGTTACCAAAAATACTTGTTACCAAAATAAATGAGGGATTTTTGAAATTTCAAAAAAAGCAACGTCTCAAAAACAACGCAGTTTAGGTGAAATTTTGTGCAAAACTGAATGACAAATGATTGGTGTGAAATCCTAGTTTGACGATTTCCGTTTCTCTTTTAGGGTCATCGAATGGCCACAGTCCAGTCTTAAATCTGTCTCAAAAGCATCATCCGCAAGGGGACCAAAGCGGAAGTGAAGCCGCTCTCAACGACGCCAATGATGACGACGATGACAACATCAGCGACGTAGACGACGACGATGAAAAAGATCAAGGTAATGCATTTTAATTTATTTAAGCTTGAAAATTCGTTGGGTTTCATGGATTTTGAACACTTTTTAACATGGAGAAAATGCTGCTTGGAATGTCAAGCGCGGCATCTCTGTTTGTGATAATGATTTAATTTCAGCAAAACTGCACCAAAGTTAACAAATTTTTTTATATGCTCCCCCTGGTGGTCGCTCTTTTGTGAGCGCCCCCAGACGGAGCGTGCTCGCACGGGGGCATCTCATTTCAATGCCTTTTTAATACATTTTTGCATCTGAAATTTTGCACAAAAGATGATGAGGAGGACCCTCCAACGGCAAACAACTACATGCAGCAGCGATGTTATTAAAACGGATTTAATTTAAATAATTGGACCCCCATCAAGGTGGACCAGCCAGTGTTACACTCGTTTTTTCTGCGCTTTTTTTTGAAAATTGTTTTCTACTGGTTTCGTTTTTAATTACGAATCACAATGGAAATTGCAGCGTTGAAGTATACGTGGAGCAGATTGTGTAATAAGTCTTAATGACTGCACCTCGTTAATTGGAGGCATCAAAAATGCACCGAAAATGGCGAACTTGGTAGCCATGTTTTTGATGTTTGAGTCAGACTCGTGCTTTTTTTGCCGTTTTTCTCCAATGTCTCGCAGAAAATGATAATTTTTTGCAAAAAAAAATCTAATTCCCGGCACATCATTTTGAAAAAACAGTTCGCAATTATATTCGGAATCCTATGTTTCCTCTAGAAACGATGTTTTTTCTTTAATGAAAGACAGTGATTAATTGGTTTGAAATTGGGGTGCTTTTTAAATCGAATTACATTCTAAATCAAAATTTGAAGTGGAAATTTGCAAGGCGTTATTAACTTGAAATTTCAAATGCATTTTAAAAGGGAAATTTTGAAATGCATTTTTAGATGAAAATTTAACATGGATTTTTACGTGGAAATTTCAAATGAATTCTCGAAGGGAAAACTTCCTCTTAATAATTTAAAATGCATTCTGTATGTGGAAATTCGAAATGCATTCTCGAAATACATTTTTAAGTGGAAATTTAAAATTCATTTTTAGGTATTAATTTATAATGCATTTTAAGTGAAAATTTGAAATGCATTCTGAAGTGAACATTTGAAATCATTTTTGAAGTGTAAGTTTAAGGAGTATTCATAGTAAAAAATCGAAATGCATTCTTGAAGTGGAAATTTGAAATTGTATTTGTAAGTGGAAATTTCAAATGTATGCTTGATCCGAAAATCTCCACTTATAGATTTAAAATGCATTTTTAATGTGAAATTTAAAATCTGTAAGTGGAAAAATCGAAATGTATTCTTGAAGTGGAAATTTGAAATGCATTGTTTAAGTGGGAATTTTACATTGTATTTTAAGTGAAAATTTGAAATGTATTTTAAGTGAAAATTTGAAATGTATTTTAAGTGAAAATTTGAAATGTATTTTAAGAGGAAATTTGAAATGTATTTTAAGAGGAAATTTGAAATGTATTTTAAGAGGAAATTTCAAGTGCATGTTTGATGCGAAGATTTCCACTTAGTTGTAAAATGCATTTTTGAGTTGTAAAATGCATTTTTGAGTTGTAAAATGCATTTTTAAGTTGCAATTTCAAATCTTTAAGATGAAATTCGAAATGCAAATGCATTCTTTAAATTCTTAATCTTCCAACTTAATTTTTTATAAGAATTGGCGTCATTGCTAAATTTAAAAAGCATGCAAAGCACTGGCAAAAGGCTCACTCTATACACAGTGTTAAAAATATGTGGAATTACCATAATTTTTAGAGTAAAAATATGCACCTCAATTTAGTTTTAACAAAAATGTTTCGTTTTGTGTAAGCTGTGCCACCCACCAATTTCACGTTCTGCAAACGCCGTTCTAATTGCTCGTAATTCATCTTTTAAACATCTCCCAAGTGCTACAATGCGCCGTTTGTAATGTTTATTTCTTAATGGTGGCCCCCGTGGGACTCTCCATCTTTTTATTATTGTATTATTATTTAATTCACATTGTGCTCGGCGTGCATGGCGTGCGCGATCTACACAATGTGTACATGAGCCTAAAATGGACCTCATTTTTATTTTACTTTTTTATTTTTTCCCTCTTTTGTTGTCCACCCGCTGACACAATCTCTCATTATTCCGCCAACATAAAGCATTTTCGCCCCGACCGAAAATCCTCATCTATTTAATGAAATTGCACTCGATAAAAGTTTTTCGCGAATTTCGGTCGCTCGTCTCACACTGAGCGCGTCGTTCAAACAATCGGATAGAAAGCGCATTATTATTTGTTATTATTGTTATTAATTCACTTTTATTTCGGGAGCAATTTTTCATTTTCGCCTTTCATGAGCCTTAATTCCTTTGTCCCTCTGCTCGTTTAATGGGGCTGCCATTCGTTGATTTAAACACTGGCGTTTGTTTCTTCCACGGGGGGGCAGGTGGCGCCAATGAGGCGTTCCAAATGGAATTGGAATCTTAGAGGGCGAAGATCTTGCATTAACATCAAGATGAATAAATTTGGTTTAGTTAACACAGGGTTCATACCGTCAGGGAAAGTCAGGGAAATGAAATGTGGTCAGGGAAAGTCAGAGAAATGTTGACATTTTGACCATTAAGTAAGGGATAGTCAGGTGGAAGTCATAGAAATTCATAATGTCTGGAAATTTGTTGTGGCACAACTATTTTGATTGGTATAAGTATCTCCTGAAAAGCATTAGAAAAGCTGTATTCGCGTTCTATTTTTCCAAAAAGTTCGCCTACGGCGTTTTTCATTATCATTTCTTAACATTATCATTAACTTTTCTTATGAAAAATTCACTTAAAATGCATTACTGTAGTTAAAAAATAATTCGCCTTCGGAGTTTCCTTCATTATGAAGAATTTTTTAATATTTCGAAGAAGTCCTCAAAAATGCAGTGTTTGAGATCTAGTGATTTCAACCACCAGTGTTCGCATCGTTATTAATATTAATACACTAAAAATCCAATATTTCTTGTAATTTTTCAAAAAAATTTCTTTCGGCAGTCGCTTAATTATTAATCTTAGTTCTTCTTATAAAATTGTGAGCTAATTCCATCATTTCGTGATCACATCTATAATTTCTAAAATTCCGCCATATTGTATGTTTACTTGGATAAAATCTTTAAAAACCGTTTTTTTTTAAATTGTCTGAAAATTTTCCAAAACGTGTCTGGAAAACCTGGAAAAGTCAAGGACTTTTCCGAAGACTTGGCTAGTCATCCTGACGGAAAAATGTAAAAAAAATTATAGTTAATTGTAGTGTTGCAGATAAAGTTAATTTTAATTACACGTGACATTTTTTGGTATGTCAGGGAAATTAATAAGATTTGGTCAGGGAAAGTTAGGGAAATTTAGTAAAATTGAGTGGCAAATTTTGGTATGAACCATGTAACAATACATGAATTTGAATGTAGACACGTATTTCCATCCTTTTTTGACTTAATTTTTCCCTTTTCATAACAAAAAATGCAAATTAAAATTCATGTTTGTATACATGTGCTTTATTCGAATTATCACGTGACTAAAATTCAACATGACGTCATACATTTGCATACATGCATTTGTAGAGCTCTCTGGAGAAGTGCCGATTGTCTACTATAGAAGTCCTATTTGTCTACTATAGACATGTACATGGTAGCTACATTATATGCATATTTGCGCACATTTGCCGAATTGCATTTACTGTAGTATGTCTAAACACTGTAAAAGTGTGGCCGCCCTATACTAGAAGTATTACAAAACGTGTATTGTAGTATAAATCATCACTTTAAACAGGTTGAAAATGCATGCAAGACTGCAAGTGCCCCATTGTGGACTGTGAAAATTACAGAAAAATTTGGTGTAAAACATTCGCAATGCCATAGCAGGGTGTCTACCGGTCATGGAAGTCATGGGAAAGTTATAAAATGAATTTCAGGTCATGGAAGCCATGAAATTAACATCAGGGTCATGGATTTTTCTCTTTGATTGATTCACAAGATAAAAACTTGGGTTAAAAGTCACCATTTCTTACAAAATTTTGCAAATTTCTCCAATGGCGTTTTTTGGCCAATGATCATGTCATCACTGCGGTAGATGCAATTTCTGCAAATCACTATTTAGTGATGACGTAGAACTTGAAGAACCCCATATTGTAATATGCACTGTAATTTTTTTTGAAGTCATGGAAAAGTCATTGAAAAGTCATGGAATTTGCACTACCTAACCCAGTAGACACACTGCAAAGAATTATACTGACTTAGAACATTTAAAAAAGTACTTCTTCTTATAACAAAATCATAACACTGAACGAAAATTTGAAACTGAATTCTGAATTCCATTAATTTTTATTTCATGCTTAGATTTGAGCGATTGTCCGGATGTGACCAGCACTGCCAATGGCGATCGTTCGGTCAACCCACAAGCCCTTTCCTACTCGGCTCTTCTGGGCGAGAACAGTGCCGGGGTGTCTTCCATCGAGACCCTCCTGAGGAACATCCAGGGACTCCTGAAGGTGGCCGCAGACAACGCCAGGCAGCAGGAAAGGCAGATCAACTACGAAAAAGGTAAGAGACTCTGACAAAAATACCAATGTCTTCAGCAGAATCCAACGTCTCCAAAGGCTTTGGAGGGAGCTAATTCAATAGGTAGCATCGGCGTTGTCTCGCTCGTTACTCGCCTAAGTGCACCAATTGTTGTTTGTCACTTTTGCTTCGTTTTTTTTCTCATGGCCCTAGGGTTTAGCTGCGAGTGTCCCTATCAGACGCTTGTTGTCTTCGGCACAAATCATTCTGGACAGTCTGTCACTGGGAGTGCTTTTTTGCAGCGACCCTTACAGACTGCCGTTCTGATGCATTTTGCATAAGCGCAAATTGACTGCTCGAGATCTGCATAAAAGTCAGTGGCAATCAGGAACGAGCATTAAAAATAAATGGCCGAGAAGTGAAAAAGTACTTTCAGACTCATATTTCGGTGATGGCGTTTGAAGGAGGCAGTCGAATTATGCACAGTTTCCATCCAAGTGAGTTTTTCCAATTTTCGACCTTATCAAAGCTGGCGGGGATGGAGAAAATATGTCAGGTGGCATCGGCTCTTCCGTATGGCACTGTTTCTACGGGAAAACAAGGTTTTTAAAATAGTTCTGGTGTTGTTGAGCTGCAGAAGGGTGTTTTAATGAAGGGGTCTACAAGCGGTAGAATGGGGAACTGTAATGCTAGTTATTCCAGAAGACAACCTTACTTCAGGGGCTTCGGATCTTTGTGAGGTCCTGAAGAAGTGACCTCTGTGAAGGCTAAAAGTGACATAACACCAAATTTTTGTAGCTTTTCAATGGAAACATTGTGAAGATGTATTAACTCACTTCTGCAGAAGATATGGAAATGAGATAACTATCTTTGCATCTTCTGAGGGCCCCTGCAGTTCTGGGCCCTGAAAAGTAACTTCAGTTGTAAGGACTGTTTCTACGAGAAAACAAAATTTTTCAAATAGTTTGTGTTGCAGAGCTGCGGAAGAAGTGTTTTAATGCAGGATTCTGCAAGGTGTAGAATGGGGAACTGTAATACGAGTATTCCAGAAGACAACCTTACTTCAGGGGCTATGGAATGGTTGTAAGGGTCCTGAAGAAGTGGCCAATGAGAAGTCTGACAGAACACCAAATTGTTGTAGCTCTTCAATGGAAACAATGTGAAGACCTTAGCAGAAGATATGGAAATAAGATAACCATGTTTGGTTCAGCTGAGGGCCCCTGCAGTTCTGGGCTCTGGTAAGTTACTTCAGTTCAACACTGTGCTCCTACGTCCATGCAATCTTGGATTGTAGGGTTCTGGAAAGTGATGTTGAAAATTACGTAATTGCAGTATTCGGAGAATTCCCTTTCAAAAGTTTTAGGTATAACTTTAGTTAATTTGTAGTATGCATTAGGTATCAAGGTACATTTGTATTGTGTATTATTGGGGTACACAATATACAACCTTATAAAAGAAACTTATGATTGTTTCTTTAAGGTTTCATTATTTGTTGTTGCAAGGTCTCCTTTATATCCAATGTATTTCATAGATTTCCAAAAAACGTACAAAAAAATAGAAACCTACCTAATAGCAACTTTAAAAAATACCTTTAAATTGTTTGTAAGGTTAGGTTCCCATGCAGAGTAGATGCTTTAATTCAATTCAAAGCAATACCATACTACCAGCAAAGATATGCCAAGTGATATTGGACGAAATCCATATACCCGATTTCTGTGGTGGCTACTACCTCATTTGTATAGACGTCTTTACCAAATTGAATTTTTAAATGCTGGTGAGTGAAAACTGTCTTAATGACCCCATGAGCTCAACGGGTATTTTCCCACGGTCCAAATAACAATTAGGTCAATGAACGCAATGACCAGACCAGTCTGGAGCAAATAGATGCCCACAAATGAGTAGAATACATCTAGAATACCCCAAGCTAACGACCAGCTTGAAGTACTCAAGAATAAGAATACAGTTTAGGTCAATTAGCAGGACCTCCAGGGAATTGCGTGCCGCATTCTTGCACATAGTTGTTTCAGAATTAAATAATTTGCAATGAGTTATTTTAACTATTTATAACAAATAATGATTATAAACTTACAAGACCTTTATTCAGCTACCACCAGTAATTGATATGGTACCTTGACGCGGGAATGCAGAGTTGAACTAAATTGAATAAGTTAGGATTAGTTATTTGTAACAATTAATAATTAGCAATGGTTGTGCAATATTAAGAGACCTTCTTCCAGTAAGCTTTATTCAGCGACCACCTGTTTTTAATGGTCCCTCTGCCATGACTTAAAGTAATGCTAAGTTGAATTGAAGCAACTTTTCAGGGTCCCCAAACATGGTCACGTGCACCTCTTCTACGTAACGAGATGAGAGAATATCAAAACTGATGTATGCTTGATTACCTCTGGATTTGCCTTCGAAGTTCGATAGGTACAGTAGTTGCTTCAGGGTACTTAGAACCAGCCTCTGGTCATTACATACAGGTTTCGCTGCTTTTATGCTTTCGAGATATACGTGTACGTTAACTTTTCAAGAAAGGGGCCGTTCATAAATTACGTAACGCAATTTTTGCTCTTATTAGAGACCCACCCACCCCCTGTAACACTTTGTAACACTTTTCAGACTACCCACCCCCTAGTGTTACGTAACACAACTGTAATTTTTTATCATCACGCATGGATTTTATATATAACTTGTAATTTATACAGTACGTAGTGCACCATTTGTTATTGATTCTGCAATATGTTACTGATGACAATGTTTTTGGTTTAGACATCACCAATTCAATTCAAATCTGAACTGCAGAGTTCAGGATAGTTAATTTTGAACATCAGCTAATGCTGTTGTTTATAGCTGCAACACTGCAGTAAAATTTTCAAGATATCCTGGTCCTTGAAAAATGTTACGTAACGCATGGAGAAATACCCACAGACCCCTGTAACAGTCCGTAACACTTTCACGAGGACCTATCCATCCCCTTGTGCGTTACGTAATATTTGCACGGCCCTAAATAACCTTGGTTGTAGAAGAGATGTGCAGATCGAGTCTTGCATCGATTACCTCAGGACTTAGTTTCCTTCGAAAGGTGCAGTAGTTTCTACAGAGTCCTTAGGGCCTGCATCTGGTCGTTGCAGACAGGTTTCGCTGCTGTTATATTTTCGGGCTACTTCTTTCTGGTACATAAACTCGTAAGTGACTTACGTTTAATTAACATTTCAAGAAGGTTAGTTCGTTGTAGAACCAGCAACAAGTTGTGCCGAGTCTTGATCAAGCTACAAGAACATTGCACAGAGGTCAGAGGCCAACAGCAGTGATCCCTCCAAGTCCTACAAGTGAACTGGTTGAGAAAACATGTCCAATCGCCATGGGACGGACAACGTTTTCTTCATTTTGACCCAGAATGGTACTTCTGGGGCGCCCCGGTGCTTCGGCAAGCTTCTGCAAGCTTCTTCAGGCAGTCTCATCAACAAGCCCTGGTGCTTTTGTGTATCCAGCGAGTGAATTAGCTGCTGAGCAGCGGACCAAGCTGGGGGCAGTCTGGTAACAAAAGACCCTCGTTGGTGCTTTTTGAAAAGCTGTTCTCGGTGCTGAAAATGGCTCTTGGCCTATCTCTCGGAAGAAGCCATTCTTGTTGTTGTTGATGGTATTGTGGGGATGAAAGTGGCGGAAAAGCCACTGTTTGATGACTTCATTCTCCTTGTCTCTCACAATCTTTTAATTCTTTTGATTGCTCGGAGGGAAAGATTTCTACAGCCGACAAGCAGAACAAACGTGTCACGAGGGCTAGTCGAGATACGTCTGGTTTCACGGTAAGCCATGTCTTTGCAGAACAGGAACTGTGCTTTTCCCTTCGGAGTTAGGCAACGTTGATAAAATAACAAACTGGAGGAAAGAGAGATAAATAGAAGCTTATTATTCCTTGATTTGATTAACGGCATCGGGAGTATCATCGGCAGTGCTGAGATCCAAGAGTTCTGAGCAAGCAGCAGTACCATTGAGGATCTCAATTCTTGCGCCATGGCAACCTTTCTTCCACTTTGCTGGGGCTGGGATCGAACCATTAGCAAGTCTGATGACATGTGCTGACGACACAACGTCTTTGATGTGTCCTGCGGCGTCTCTGGTGAGTCCTGCAGCGACACGGCAGTTTTCAATAAAATTTCGAACATGGTAGTGCAGTTGGCGTGGCTGTCACATTGCAGACTAAACTTATGTGCAGTCTGTGATAATTCTCCATGAAATGCTTCGCAGCGGGGCTGCAGCTAGCTCTTCCATCATCTCGTTCCTCATTCTGTCAAATTCGGTTTAGAGTTTATGATAAAGGTTTTCCCCAATCCGCGTAAAATCTGCAGTGTGGATGTTGGTAGTCTCTAGTTTCTGATGAAAAGTGGCTGGCTGCCATTTCTGACGATATAAAGTCTGAATACAAAGGTTGGCAATCTGACGTCTTCCATGACATTGCGGGAGTACATCTCTGGCACCTGACTGTTACATTCCAACTGTTGAGATTGGCATGTGGGGGGACTTGCGCAAGAGGTTGGCAATCTGACGTCTACCAACTTATAACGAATTGTGAGAGTAGGTCATCTCTGACACGTACTGACTGTTTAATTCCAAATGATGATGTTCCAGAAGCAGTTCTTTGAAGCAACTGCTATTGTCACCATTCAGAAACATCTGAACAAGGAAAACTGTCACTTCATCTGATTTCATCAGTTCCTTGACTACCTCGATCTGGTCGTATTTTGGCCATTCGTTTTGTTCAGACATCGAAACGTTCCACTCCAACAATCCAAGAATGGCTTGCAATAGATAATATAATTATTAGGTATTCTCCTGACATTGTTCTGACATACATTAGGTAATACTTCTGACATTGTTCTGAAATACGTGTAGGTAATTCTTCTGACATTGTTCTGACATAGGTAATTCTTCTGACACTGTTATGACATAGGTAATTCTTCTGACATTGTTCTGAAATACATGTAGGTAATTCTTTTGACGTTGTTCTGAAATACATGTAGGTAATTCTTCTGACATTGTTCCGAAATACATGTAGGTAATTCTTCTGACACTGTTCTGACATAGGTAATTCTTCTGACACTGTTATGACATAGGTAATTCTTCTGACACTGTTATGACATAGGTAATTCTTCTGACACTGTTATGACATAATTAATTCTTCTGACATTGTTCTGAAATATATGTAGGTAATTCTTCTGACATTGTTCCGAAATACATGTAGGTAATTCTTCTGACATTGATCCGAAATACATGTAGATAATTCTTCTGACATTGTTCCGAAATACATGTAGGTAATTCTTCTGACATTGTTCCGAAATACACGTAGGTAATTCTTCTGACATTGTTCCGAAATACACGTAGGTAATTCTTCTGACATTGTTCCGAAATACATGTAGGTAATTCTTCTGACATTGTTCTGACATAGGTAATTCTTCTGACATTGTTCTGACATAGGTAATTCTTCTGACATTGTTCTGACTAGGTGATTCTTCTTTCAAGCAATGATAACCACTTCTGGGCATCCTGCCTTGGTGCATCTGTCAGTTATCTTCATGGTGCATCTTCTGTGAATCTTTCCCAAATCATAGTACCAGTGTTTCTGAGAAGGTGGCTTTCCAAAATAAACCACCCAGTAATGCTTACCAATGTTGCTACTGTCTCAACCTTACACTATTGTGTCCACAAACAACATGACTAGAATTTCTGACTTTTTCCTGCAAGATTTCCCCTGAAGAACACCATTTAATGGGAGAGGAGTTATTCCATCTCCATCCCTTGTCTGCAACTTCTTTCAACGTCCCGACCTGGCATCCCTCACTCTTTTTTTTCTCCAGAATTCGTCCATTTTTCCATCTGATCGTTCTGGCAAATCTGCGGCTCGTATTCAGTAGGCGGCAGAAGCAGTCGCGGCTCTGGAATGAATTCATTTCGAGTCAATCAATTTCACATGGTCTTGGTAATAAATCAATCTGTCAAAGCCAAGAAAGAACATGGGAGCCTTTAATAGGAATTCATATCGAGCATTTGCTCGATTAGAGAAAGAGAGATGGCGGCTTCTCCCTACTTTCTGCCATCTCGTTGGGTGTAGGGGGTTTCCATTTGGACACCCACAAATGCATGATGACAAAAAAGCAACAATGGTCATCAGAGGTAGAATTGATGAACGAGCATTTGGCGCATTTGGTTTATTTTGGTCCAGTATTGACACGATGTCATGGACCCAGATAGCTGGTGATCATGACAGTGATACCTAGGCAATGCATTGTCCATTGTAAGCCGTTTTGGGGAGGGAATGAATGAGGTATTGTATAAAATTGGAGATAGCCTGTGATAACATATCACTTGTGTTCATGGAGGTGATACCTAAGAATTGCATTATTCATTTTAAGTCGTTTTGGGGATGAAATGAATGTATACAGAATTGAATTGGAAAACTTCCCTGTCGTATAGCCTCTGTTGTTCATTTTGGGATGTGCTCGTTCATTTTTGCAATGTTGTCATGCAACGTTGTGAGGTAATGGCAAACGTTTCAATACTGTCAACAGAGATTTTGCATGTGGTAACAGCACGGACTGATCAAGTCACTGTAAACGTCCTTCTGCAGTATTTTGAGCAGAATTGCAATATTTTATATGTAGCATTGTGGAACACTTGCAGTTTTCTGAGGGAAATAAATATTATTGAAGAAATATATTTGATGGAAATACTCTTGAAGAAATACTTTTGAAAGAAATAGTCCTGTATGTTTAATGACACATTACATATCACTTCCCGCATTATTTGCAGGTGTTTTTTTCTATTTCGTAGCTACATGTGTCTTAGACATTCTTAAATGGAAATATGTTTAATGAAACATTTTGCAACAGTAGAACACATTATCAGTATATGTCATTTAAATATGTTTAATGGAACATTGTGGAACACTAGAACACGTCATCAGTATGTCTTTTAAATTATGTAGTTATTTCAAAAGCATTTTTGGGAGAGAAAAAACACTATAGAACCTATGAGACCATGGCCAACCATTAGTTGGCAGTTGTGTTGGACAATGTTAACGATGAAGACAACCAAAGATGATACCTGTTGCTTGAAGTGATCCTAGGATCGAAGCTATTAAAAAAAACTGATGGTAATTTGTGTCAATAAGACTGTTGTAACTTGTCATGTTGCCATCTGGCAGTGTGTAAAAAGAGGAGCACATTGGTAACAATGATCAGTACCATTACTGTCACCAATCTGAATGGTATCAAGATAGTGTGATTCCAGACACACTGATTGACATCAATAAAACATGTACCATTTGACATGATATCGTAGAAATCTGCAATGACACCTTTGTTTCACTCGAAAACGACAGAGAAGTTTCAGTTTTTATTGGCGATGTGCGTCGCTCGTTTCCACGGTAACACCCAGGCGTGTCAGCCATGAAAATGCCATAAAAATTGGCTTTAATCGCAACAGCGATTTGTGCACTGGAGAGCAAAGAAATAGTATCTGAGGGGTGATCCATAGCCAGTCGTCCATTGGCAGCGATGTTACCAGAAGCTACCAGAAACATTTTGCCTTTAACAGACAAGGAGGTTCTAGCAAAGAACTGTCTTCTTCAAGACACACTACATGTAGCTCTTAAGAATTTAAGTTCATCTTAAAGTTAAGTTAGGAAAACATCCTTCGGAGGTGGGGGAAGAGCACGCTCAATTTCAGTTTCATCATCATCATCCTGATTTTTTAATTGTTGGAAATGTGACATTGAAGCCGTTTCTTTCGGAGTATTTAAGAGGTTTAACGAGAATTATTGAAAATGGGTTTAGAGACATCGGAGCGTATGTTTCGCAGGAATAAGAGAGATAAGACGTAAGCTGCATACGGTATGGGTCGCCCACTCCTCAACTTAATTCCCCCTAGCGTAAGCCTTCGTACTAATAATTCAACTCTGGAGAAATTAACGTGTATATGAAGGGAAATTCAACAGTTGGCCAAATGCGTAGGGCTGCAACTATTGAATTAGAATTACTGACGTTAGCACGTGGTTGTAACCCTTGCAGAAATTCAGTTAAAATACGTAATACATGCCTTTAAATCCCGGTCCCTACAAGTAAATATATGTAGGTAAATTTCGAATGCGTTTTACGATTTCAAGATTATTTTTTGACATACCGAGAAAATGCTGTTTGAAATTATAAGATTTTACCTGTACATGTCGGCATAGAAAGTCGGCATGCTTTGCATGTTTTGGAAGTAAATGGCTGATATGATGACGTACTTATACATGTAAATTTAGAAAGATTTGAGCCATCTTCATGAACATGCTCAATATATTATGCAGGTAACGAACGTGGTTAATTGAATGTTAACACTTCTTACTACATAGCACAGTAGTAATTTGGAAAACAATTAAATTATTGTCATCATAAAATGATGATTTTCGGAACCACCCACTTCCTAAATGATGTCGTGATCATCGACCAAAAAAAATTAAGAATGGAGGGAAATTTGTCTAAAAAAGTTAGGTCACATATGATGGATTTTAGCTCACATTTCTACGAAAAAAATATAAGCGAAAAAGTTGATAATAATGAATTTCAAATAAGTATTCAAAAATAACAGTAAGGAAGGGACAAGTAAAGACCCATGTTTTTAAGAAATTTTCATACTCTACAGGTGTATTTGCTCAGATTATTTAGATTCCAACTCTACTTTTCTTGTACTTGTCTTTTTGTTTTTGTTCATTTGTTTTCTTTGTTTTTGGGATTTTGTTAACCTAAGCTAAACTTAAGCTAAATTAAAACGCGTACAGTAATTTCTTTATTTACAATTGTAGCTGCCCATCCGGTAGGCAATCACTGCCAGCCTATAAGCGTTAGGTGAAGCCCGCTTTCTCATAGCGTCTATGGATCAACTGGGCATATTCTGCTATACTACTGACAATGTTGTTGTTGCTAAGCTTGATCACAAATGAAAATTTACTTCACTCATATTTATGCAACATGATTATTTACTCGCTTTTCTAAATAATAATAAAACAATATGCCTAAATAACAGGCATAGGTGCAAGGAGCAACTCCCAATTTCGCAATCCACTGGTACCTGTTATTCAGGGATATCGTTATTTTATTATTTAAAAAACCTGCGTAATAATCAAGTGTAGTGCATAAGAGTGAATTAGATTACGACCCATTCTGGATGATGACGAGGAAAATTGATGATTTTAGTAAGTTGTTAAATTAGGAAGGTCCAAATAAGTTTTTGCACACCTGGTATACCTGGTCATGGTCAGGTGGCTAAGGAAAACATCGCCTTAAAAGCGTACAATAATTTCTTTATTTACAATTGTAGCTGCCCAACCGTTAGGTGAAGCCCACTTTCTCATAGCGTCTATGGCTCAACAGGGCATATTCTGTTGTACAGTTGAAAATGTTGTTGTTGCAAAGCTTGATCACAAATGATGTATTTTAAGCCTGTGTTTTATAAAAAGCCAATGATAACTTATTAATTCAGCTACTCCTCCCATCAGTTGATGACGTAATATTTGAACGTCCCCAAACGCATTCGGATTTCTTGACCAAAGCGTCCGAATTCCAAGCTCCATTTTCATGGGAAACCAGAGCAGCAGTTTTCCAAAACGTGCATGGCAAATCAGGGCTCGATGTTATTCGCCAATGCATAATACAAGACAAATAATACGTCAAAAAAGGGAATAAAAACGCCGCGTATCCCATGCAGATGCGCCAAATGAAAAATTGAATTTGTTTTCTAAGCATTATTGATGACATTTGGAGCTGGATTATTGCCTATTGCCATCGGCATGGATCTGCCATTAATTTTTGGTCCTAGTCGTTTCTCTCTGCCGCTCGATGCGGCGCGTGCCACCCAAATACACTCTTTATAATTTAATTTACAAATTACAGTTGGAAGATGGATGAACCATTTTCTTTGAAACGTCAAATTGAATTCAGACACGCGTTTTAAGCTCTGATCCATTGGCGAAGAAGAGATGACGACGATGGAAAAAACGCCGAAAAAGAATGGAATCAGTTGCACGCATGTATTAAGCATTAGTTACATATGCAGCTTTTCAAACTGTCGTCAGACGCCATATCCACCCCCACACCCCAGTGCCATTGTGCGCATAAATCCGGGCCTAATTCTCCTGGAGACTGCATTTCGATATAGTTATAGAAATGCGGCCCAAATACGATTTGGGACACTGAAAGCTTCCTGTCACCGCAATGATTTATTTCGAAACAATTGTTAAGGGCCGGGGGTGGAGGTACCCCCAGATGGAAATGAGCCCTTTGGAGGTGGGGGATATTCCGATGATTTTGACGAATCTGCATTGCCTGTGCCGAGGGGGAAAAACGACTCGGGCTACATCCTAACTAGGCATATTCAATAACCGACATGATGCTGCACTATTTTTGAAAAATATACTCTGAGGGTGCGGGGGTCCTTGCGAGTGCGAACCGGAGCAGCTGAGAATATCATGTAGACCTTTTTTATTTCTGTTTCCCAGAAAAAAAGTAAATTTTTCCTGGCAAGGGGACCGGTGAATTGCCAATACTGGGTAATAATCGAACGCCTCCTTGGTAATACTCGAACGCCCCCTTGGTAATACTCGAACGCACCCTTGGTAATACTCGAACGCACCCTTGGTAATACTCGAACGCACCCTTGGTAATACTTCGAACGCCCCCTTGGTAATACTCGAACGCACCCTCAGTGGGAAATTACAAGAAAATTGTTCTGAAATTGACGAAATCTTCGACATGCCAAAAATATGGCTGTGCTTTACATTATGCCCTGCTCCGCCATGGGCACTGTGAGTAAGTGGGCTTCTCCTAACGGCTCGGAGGTTGGCAGTGATTGCCTGGCGGTGAGGGGCAGCTAAGTAAATTACGTTTTCGTTTAGGCTAGGTTAGGATTAGGCCTAAGCTAGGAAATTCACAAAAATAATTGAGCTCCGTATAGCATTTCTACATGTACATGTAATTACATGTATTTCTCCACATTTTCCTCCTCTGGATGAAAGTTCTTTTATTATTAAAAAGCAAAAAAATTCATAAAATGGATAAATTGCGTTTGCAAGGACTGGTTTCCATCTTGCATGCGATTAGGGTTGAATTATAACTATTTGTGCACAGTTGGAACAGGGCAGAATGTAAAGTATGACCAGAACTAGTTCAAAAATATCTATAATCGAAATGTATTTACATCATCGAAAATGTTCGTTTAGTACAACTTTTTGATTAAACCGCTTTATGGAAAGCGTTGAAATATACAGTATGTTGTGCACATTTGGAGCAGGGCATAATGTAAAGTATAATGTAAGTTTAATGTAAAGTTAAAAAATATCTGTAATCGAAATGAGTTTACTTCATGGTTAACACCAGGGCATTTCAGTATTCTGAATGTTGTTTTTTATCGAAAATGTTCATTTAATGCAACTTTTTCATGAAACCGCTTTATGGAAAGCGTTTCTTTTTTAAGAAAAAGATGACTGCTGATAGTTTTGGTTCTTATCCATATCAAAGAACGCTAAAAGGATACATTCTATTCTGGAGTTTGGTATTTGAGCATTCTCTTTTCTGTGCATTAATTCGATTTGGCTTTACTACGTTATATGCCCTGCTCCTGCTCTGTTCCAACATAGACACCATGAGAAACTGGGCTTCTAACTGCTCGTAAAGTAAGGCCTGGGCAGGCGAAAAATTACAGTTTAGTTTTAGGTTAGGTCGTACATGTACTTGAGACCATTCTCTGACACCCAACAGTCCTTGATGAGTGGCCATTTTTGCCTGAAATTCTCTTCAATGACATTTGGTAGTTTTGTGAAAGGGTAACCGTACGTGTCTGTGTGTGGTGTTTGAAATGGATGGTTGTGCAAATGTGAAGGGAGCTTGATTAATGCGAGCGCACACTGCTTATTATTCACATAAATAGACAAAAGCAATTCCCTTCAATCCATATTCGCCTTTCATTATTCATGCTTTGCTTCACACGACCATTTAATTGTGAATTGAGAAAGGAGGGAAAATGGCTGCGTGATGCAGCAGATAGAGGAGTGAAATTAAAAGAAAACATTTTCCCCTTCATTTGTACTTGTATTTCGTGTCGAGGAAATGCACATTTTGCTAAATTAAAAAGCTACTTTGAAACATCGGAAAAAAGATAGGAAAACAAATCGCATAATCGGAAAGAAATGCAGTCTCGTGTCTCATTGTTATCACACAGTTAATTTTCTTTTTTGATTGTTTGTTGTTTTTGTCCGGGCCGTGTTTTGTTTGCATTGCAGGCTCGTTCCATGCTTTTTCACCACTTTCACCAATTTGGAAGAAAAATACGCGATAATAAGAGCGGTTTTTGTAAGGAGTTTTTAAAACTTTTTCGAAATTGCTCGCAGATGGGCTTTTTTATAAGCAGTGTTTATTGACAATTTACAAGAATATCATATACAAGGTGTCCGTAAATTATTCCCACCTTTATACAGTCCTCAGACCTGAACAATCTGGATTTTGTCAAGGAAAATGGAAAAATATAACAGAAATTGTCAGGGAAAATCGGAAAAGTGAGGGGAAGGGAGGAAAAAACGAGAGAAATTTAACATAGTGTATATTGTAATACATTTGCAGGCATGTGGCCAGTGTGAAAAGTGTAAAAATGTGAAAATGCATACTGTTGTGTGAAAATGTGAAAAATTGGGTAAAAATGACAATTTGTGTGAACAATTCATTGGAAATGAATTTCACAAGAAATCCAGCTTGAAACTGAGTAATTCCACTCCATTCAGGTCCTTAATTTCTTAAAAAACCTACTAAAATTCGAAGAAAATTGCCTGCGGGGCTCTTTTGAAGACTAATATTTATAAGAATGTTGAAAATAATTTGTTTTAAAAAACCATTTCCATGAAAGTACACTTGAAATCCATTTTTGGTTTAATTATAAAAAATTAGCCAACGGCGTTCTCTTAAACTTTGATATTAAATTTTTATTCATTCAATTTTTTTAGAAAAAGCAAGTTAAGCATCATAGAAAACCTTAGTAAAAAATTAACTATGGCGTGCTCAATATTGCAGGTGGGTCGCGAACTGTAGTTTGAGATGCACTGTTATAGCTCCTAAAATAGCAATTTTTTCAAAAATATTGGGTAAAGAATGTGAAAAGAAAACCAGAAAATTGCATGTGAAAAAAACATGAAAATAGCAGATTCTTGGATGTGAAAAAATTGAAAAATTGTAGACCAGTTGGTCACATGCATGCATTTGTTTTCAACTAATTGTTAGTTGACACAAAATTCATCCCTGCATTTATAAAAATTAAAATTCCCCTTCTTAATAATTCAGGGAATTGTCCATTTCTTAGTATACATGTATATTGAAATAGTAAATATTGAAAATGTTAAAATTTTCGTCATTAAGGGTAAGGATATTTATAAATGAAATTAAGATATGGTTGCTCCTAGTATAGTATTTCAGAAACATTCCCTAACGTCGTTATTTGTAGTAAGGGTGACCTGGCTGATTTTAGAAAAGATTTTAATTTTGAATTTCTATAATCGAATATCTTCTCATTGTACATATATTATGAATAACTATGACCATCTAAGATGGAAAACGATGGTAAAATGGGTCGTAAATGAATTTAAAAGCATATGTTTCTGGTTGAACAATTTTAGTGCACTGTAAATCATATAAATTAATGGTAATGGATGCAATCAACATTCAAAATTATACAATCAAATTTTAGAAATTATTCCTGATAGAACACGTGAATGCTGTTGTCAAATACTGGAGGAAACCCTTCACAACTTTATTGTACTGAAGAAAACCTTATGGAATGCACCCCTTTGGCTAAATGATTACCAAAACTATTTGGGTTAATTAACGATCTTACTCGTGCAAACATTAGGGCCATGCTCGGTTTAAAACATTAGCTAAACCATTAAAATATTAGCAATTCATTGAATGACCGATTTAACCATCCCAAAAAACTAAAATCGAGCTGCATGAGTACGAAAGCAGCCACTACATGTAAGTAATTCCTGTTTTTTGGCTATTATTGTTGAAATCTCTTAATTCAAGATTACCCAAACGGCACGATGCTCACGAAATAATCGCCTGAACTGCGATTTATGAGAAATGGAGGTGTGTGCCTAGACAATAAAAATAATATGGCTTTCAATGTTATCGCTCGTGAAACCATAATTTCTGTAAAATTAAAAAGGAAAGGTAACGTTAACGACGACTTTGGCAAACTTTGCATAATTCAGAAAAAGGGTTGGGAATGAAACTTATTTTGATTTCGTGACCATATCTCATCCGTGGTTTTTACAATGGTACATTGGTTCGAACTTGCCTGAGAATCGTTGCAACCCGCATGGAAGGGAAATGCATTTCAAATGCATTGTGAAATGCATTACGAATTGCACAATATATTGCAAGTGCCTTGGTCGTTTTTATCGCAACACGAAATACATGTACATTTGGTAATGTAAAGAAAAATGCATTTCACTAATGCATCATAATATACCGGTATACTGACTCGTGTATTTCACGACAAAATTCATACAAAAGTTACGTGTGCTGCATTGAATTGAATGAAACGGATGTACCTGTATTTTTGAATTTAATCTTGATTTCATTGCCAGCTCTAATTTATTTAATGATTATTTTTAGATGTTTTTTAAATTTAGAATTGGGATTTTTTTAGTTTCAGAATTGGAATTTTTTAAACCTTGCACTTATGAAATACAGCAATGCTTTTGACATTTTACAATGCATGGAATATATATTGTAAAATGCATCTAAATACAGAATACATTACACTATATATGCAATACACAACATATTCTTCAATGCACACGAACTGTATTACATTGTGCATTACACTGATACATTCTTCAACACACATAATACATCGCAATATGCATTCCATAATGCATTACAAACTGCTTAAATACCCATTTTAAAATACATTTGTCAATACAGTTTGAAACTAAATTTGTCTCATTCTACGGACGTTTAAAAACGTATTTTCCAATGCATGCTCTGTAATGCATTTCGAAATGCATTGCCATTACACGTGGGAAGTTTTTAATATTCTGTAATGAAATGTAACTATTTATTGTTGGAGTAAGACATCTGCATGCATGCCTGATAATCGTTTGAATGATCGAAACTGATCAAATCTTGAGATTTTGCTAACAAATTTTTGTCCATGTTCATTCAGGTTTAAATTATTTTCTACCTGTAAACTCCCTTTACTGTTCTAACCCCTTGATCTTCTGATTTTTCAAAATCGTCTCCAAGCTTGAACGTCGTTAATATATGGTCCATAAGCAGGATCTACTTTTTATACGCGTGTGCTCTTTTTGAGGGTGCGTGAGATGACTTCCAGGTGGCAGCACCATAGGTTTCTTCCTAAGGTGGAAACTGTCCGCAGCGGTCATGGCATCCCCTTAAACCCCTGTCAACGCTCGTGTTCTCGATTGTGCATTAGTTCTAAGCCTAATATCTCCAATATGTTTATCTTTGAAATAACTCTTTGAAGTCACATCGGGATTAGAACCCCTTTTGCGACGAGCAAACACCGGCAGCCAAATTCGGAGATCGTTAATCCCGAGCATTAATCCTTGGCAGGGCGTGTGCGTGCATTAATCACACACTAACACCTTACACGGTACCACTTTTAGAAAACACACTCTTCATTTAAGGCCTTTTTTCAGGCAACACTTTTTAGAAGTTTTCGAGAATCCCCCTGAAACCCACTAGCATTAAAGATGAAACCATACGTCACCAAACCAATGTTAAACCTGCAATTACTACGCATGGAATACTAACCTCCCTATGTTGACGGTTGACCACATTTTAACTGATTGTACGGTCACCACATTAGCTCTATGGAAGGTGACCTCTACATGTTGACCGCCTGCACCTCTGTATGTTGTACTATAACACACAATAGTAATGTAATCTCTGTATGTTGAACAACATGGTGTCAACATGTAAAGTCATGGATGATTAAATTTTTTGGCAGCTAGGGAAACTTATACCGTACACCCCTCAAAAGTAACTGGCCCTATAGAGGTGCATGTAGAAGAGCTCATTTTGAACCCCTTCAATATAAAAAGGGCTTGGTAGTAAGTCTGCGAAATTCCTTTTTAATGGGAATCTCAAAAATAAAACATTGCCAAATTTGATTCGAGGTTTGTGCTGCTTATTACCATAACAGTTAGGATAATTGTCTGGATATGCTTTCTAATCTTACAGAATGAAATTTGTAAGTACTACTGTGCAGTATATGTAATTGCTGGATAAATTTGCAGCACATTAGCAGTACTTGTACTGTAATTTGAACGTTTTAATAAGATTATTCATGAATGATTTATGGAATGACGGTTTTTACTGTAAAATTGTGTTTACTATATACAGTTCATGTACGTGTAGTTCACTGAATTAAAAGCCTGTGTCAGTACAAGCCTCGATCCATATGTTGACCAGTTTGCGACAGTCCTGTGGGTGGTCAACTTACAGAGGTCCTACTGTATTGAAAAAAAATTCTAATTTTTTTTTCAGCCGAGTTGAAGATGGAGATTCTCCGGGAGCGAGAAGTCCGTGAAAGTTTGGAGAAGCAGTTGATAGACGAACAGCGAACGCGAGGTAAGAACCAAGATTCTTATTAATTAATATGGTAGATCTGTTTCCCTTTCTCGTTTAATTAGGGTTTAAACAATGGCAATTAGGCTCAAGCCAGTGTTGCTTATTTATTGTGTTTGCCAGACAGACAATCATCGTTTTGTGCGCGTAAATTTGGCATTTGTTTCAGCTGCTATTTAAGGACGCGTTATCGCGTTAAAACCACCAGTTAAATTTCGGCCCTATTATAATATTTCATATAATATTTATAGATTAGATTATTTTACATTTCCGAATAGCCCTAATATAAGCATGCGCGCTGAGATATGGACGCTTAATGAGTTCAGACGCATTCAGAAATCACGGTTTGCGGCTGGCAATTATTTAGAACCGTCGCCTAATTAAATATATAATAGAAATGGGATTTTCGCTAAATATGGATTTAGGCGAACAGACATTCGGATGGAAAATTCAAATCTGTCTCTCTGCTATGGACTACCCTTTTCCAAGTTTTCCATTACGCTGGACATTAAACGTGCCAGTAATTTATGGGCGACCCTCCAGGCTTGACCTTTGGGGTAGCTCGCTAGCACTTTTCTTAGAATAAATTTTCCCGAAAATCACCCAGGCATGACGGGCGTTGGATCCATCTGAAATTGTTTCAACTTAAATTTTGCTTTATTTGCATGGTGTACCAAACCCAATAGTTTGAACTTTGTCTACGTTAATGTAGAGTGTGAAGTACTGTTTCCAGCCTACGTGAAATTGATGTGTATGTAAAGTAATGTTTGAAGTTATAACGCCCATAAGAATGCGCTCTCCAACGTTATAAGGCACTTAGCCATTCAAACATATAAACTCCATCATTAAGACATGTTTAATCACCATATTGCGAATTTTAAGAAATGCTCCAATATTCAAGGTAGCTAAAATTTGAATGTTTTAGAAAAGAATAAAGATTTGCGTCTAGCAAACCAATTTGCTATACGTTGTCTGGAAATCAACTTTTCTGGATGGAATAATTGATCAGTGTGGTAAACAGTATTGTTTGGATAGATTTAATTTAATAAAAACAATAGATTCAACATTGAAGTGAATTAAGAAAAATAAGTAATTAGCACTTAGTGAAAAATATTGACTTTTTAAAAAAACACTGACTTGGTACAGTGGACTCAACGATTAAGTCACTAAGCCATTAAAACATTTAAACTCCATCATTGGGTCATGTTAAAACGCCATATTTATTGCGAATTTCACGAAATGCTCCAATATGCAAGATAGAGAATTTGAATGTTGTATAGAAAAGTACACGGTAAATCAAAAACTAATTTGCGTCTAGCAAGCGATTCTGTTAAGTGCCAACTTACCATAACGGTGTCTGGAAATCAACTTTTCAGGAGGGAAAAATTGATCAGTGTGGTAAACAATATTGTTTGGATAGGTTTATTTTAGTACAAAAACAATAGATTCAAATTTTGTACAACATTGAAGTGAATTTAAGGAAAAAATAATGACCATTTAGTGAAATGTATTCATCAGTGTGGTAAACAGTATTATTAAAAACACTGGCTTGGTGCAATGGACTCAACGATTAATATCATTTGATGATTTGCACCCAAGCAAAGTTTATTTTTTTAGTTATTGGTATCATTCTGTGGTTTTTTGGGCTGCGCTACAGAATATGCCCAACTCCGCCATAGACGTTCTGAGAAGGGGCTTCTCCTAACGTCTGGTATGCTGGCAGTGATTGCCTAGCTGTTAGGGGTAGCTAAATAAAGAAATGACGTTTTAGGTAAAAGTTGGGATTCGACTTAAGTCTTAGAGAATTTTTCTGATTCAGTGATTGGGGGCATAGGATGCAAGCACGAAATCGATGACTAAATCTTGCAATTAGTTCGTGAATGCAGATTTTTCTTAATTGTCGCCATGTTAAAAAACTGGAAAAAACGTGCCACCACCAAAACTGAAGTTTGCACTCGTTCATTAAGCGAGATGTGTTTCAGCATCACTTGGATGAAAAAACACCCAAAGCCTCGCATGAAAAGTTATCCTTAATTTTCAATTTTTTTGGTAATCCCTTGAAGTTGGCGTTAAATTTTTCCCATTTTTTTAGTTTCGCATAAAAAGTTAATGTTTTCTGTAGCATTTGGGTCTGCCTCACCCTCGCAACGCATGTTTGATATTCGTTAAAATGCTCTTTAGCATAGAGTGATTAATTACTGCTCCATATACAGTACAGTGTGGCTAGGCGCAAAAAATGACCTTTTTTTCCGACACGTTTTTCGTCTTCGACGTTTGATTTCTTTTTGCCAATTATAATCTAAGCGAAGCATAATTTCGATTGCCAAAAACTAAGTGGAGAAAATGAAATATTCATGAGGGAGGCACTCGGGTGTGGCCCTTTTTATTCAACGGTCCATCGACGAAACAAAAACGTTTGTATGAATCGTCTTTACATTCGATTTCATCCCCATGGCATGTGCGCAATGGAACATGTTCAGAAAAAGTTATTTTCAAAAAATATTGATAAACCAAATCGAACTGGGTATGCATTCCATGCTATTGTTCCAAAATCAAATTAAAACTCAGTTAAAAAAGATAGTGAAGTCCAACACAAGGTCATGTGTACATGTATACAGGGTGTTTTTAAAAACTTTCCACCTTGATTATTATAAAAACTGTATGATATAAAGAAATCTTGTTTGGGGGAATGTTTATCAACCGTAGGGGGAACCATTTGTAAAACATTCGCAAATACAGGTTTATTCATGTAAAATATCAATGTTATGAATGTTCCAAGAGGTTTCATCATGTAATTCCATCTTTTTGATAATATAGTGCATGTTGAAAAAGACTAAAAACCACATTTTTTGGCGTAACGAGTGATTGGATGGGTCGATTTCACTTTCGTTTTCTCCAAAATTTATCATTTTTAATGAGGTTTCATTTACGATATCACAAGGTATAAGTTTCCATTTGAAATTTTGAAGTTGGGGTCAATAGGGGTCACTGGCATTTGCTAATATTTTGCAAATGGTTCCCCCTGCAGTTGATAAACATTCCCCTAAACACGATTTCGCTATCTAATATCGTTTTTATAATAATCAAGGTGGAAAGTTTAAAAACACCCTGTATAATGTATTATCAGCATGAAAAAAAATGCTAAGCTTATTTTTGCTGTAAAATTATTATAACTACTAAATAGATTTAAATTTGCAAAATCCGCCGATAATTTATATAAAAAGATAAATATTGTTCGTTATAAATTTAAATGGACGTTTTTTTCCATGTACGGTATATACATGTAGTCTTCAATTTACGTGAACCATTAATTTAAAGGGAAGGTGGAGGGCGTGGTCACTCCCGAGAAATGCACCAGAGGGAGTTTGAAGCGACCTCTTTGAACTCCTGTTATTTATCGGCGTCTTAAATCGCAAGAAAACGAGCCAATTTTTCATGCCTTGATTGGTTTTATATGCTAAATTTGTGAATGAACATCAGTGGTGATCATTGACTGATGGACTGCAAAGGGTGCACATTGTATCTAATTTAACATGGACATAATGGGAAACAGTTGTGACGTGACGTTTGACTTCGTTCTCGAACACCTGGTGACGCTATAGTCTGTAACATAATGACCAATCCATTACATTAAAAAAGGTGTTACATTTTGGAAGTCTTACCTTAACAAATTGTGATGACATTCATTAAGTTTAAACCTTCTATCGATACCTTGACTTGAACTTAAACTAACCTACGTCCAATGGTTTCTTATGTATTTTTCCTCATTTATACTGGTGAGTAAGTGGAGAAGTAAACGCTATTGATTAGTAAAGTTTTACTACACTAAAATATCCCGCAGAATTAAGCTGTATAACAAATTTCTGCAGGCTAGTACGTTGGGAAGTAAGCTTAATTTAGAAAATTGGCTTTGAAAATGTTGACGACCGTTGTAATAAGTTAAATGAATGTTTGCAGTGCTATAAACAACTAGTTTCTGGTTTTTACAGATGAATTTGCACGCTTTCAGCAGTATGTTTATGAAAATATCAATGCAATACAAGATTCCTACCGTCAGGTAAAGTCGGGGAAAGAAATGTGGTCAGGGAAAGTCAGGGAAATCTTGACATTTTGAGTATTAAGTCAGGGAAATCCATGATGTTTGGAAATTTGTTGTGGCACAACTACTTTTTCTAAAAAATTCGTCTACAGCGTTTCCGTCATTGAGAAGAATTTTAATATTTCAAAGATATCCTCCAAAATGCAGTGTTTGAGATCTAGTTTCAACCACTAATGTTCGCATCATAATTAACATAATTGTCTGGAAATTGTCTGGAAATTTTCCAAAAAGTGTCTGGAAAACCTGGAAAAGTCAGGGAAATTTAGTTGAAGATTTGGTTAGTCATCCTGACAGAAAAATAAAAAAACATAGTTAATTGTAGTGTTGCAGATAGTTAATTATTAATTACATGTGACAATTTTTATTTGATAAGTCTGTGAAATTAATCAGATTTAGTCAGGGAGTTGCAAATTTTGGTATGAACCATGCACTACTGAAACAACAAATACTTGTCGTAAATTTACGAAAATAAGAGACCGAACAAAAAACCTTCATCAATAAAGCGTGAAGGGAGTTTGAACGTCCAATTTAACGAAATTAAACGCTGGAAACCATTAAACATTTGCCGTCATTCCGAAAAGGGAGTTTTGCGGGATGCGAAAAGCCATCCTTTAAATTTAGCAGCTCGATAAAAAAACACAGCAAGTGCAAAAAATCGGTATTGTGTTGCGATCTGGGAGCTAAATGCCTTGCCTGAGATTCTTGAAAGTGCTGTTTCAAAAAAGTCAAAAAAGAGCAAGATCAAGAAATTGTTCGACATCGCTGGAAATTTATGATGCTATCCTTTTTTCTCCGACACAATTAAACGAACAAACAAGGTTTGGGAAACCAAGAAAAAACCGAATTGGGAGAAAGGAAAAATAAATGAATTGATGGCATACACATACCTTATGGATGGGCGCAAAAACAGTTGAGGCACATTGTATTGGTTGCACCATGTATCGAGAATTAATCGACGGTTATAGGAAGTTCTATAGCTATTTGGGTGATGAAGTTCTTGTTGTCTCTCACGGGTCCTAAGTCATAAGTAATATAATCACCCGGGTCTGTCTGCCTGTCTTGTCTGTCTGGAACACTGACTTTTCAAATTCGAAAAGATTTGGGAGTGGGGTAAATTTCTTCCATTAGTTTAGTCCTCGATTATTCACGTGTTCGATGAATGCTGGATGACATCATTTCCATTGTTGTACTGTAGGTTACTACCTCATCCTAGGACAGGCTAACTGCTTATAAATAATGTGATGTACAGTACTGTTCAGAAGTATGGAATAGTCCTTGCTCTAAAAATTAATTTTATTTCAACAATTCTCCTTCCGAAAAGTTCAAACATATACAGTAAATGTGTGAACTTTTTCTTAACATTATGTTAAGTGTCGAAAATTACAACTAAAAATGTATTGCAAACCTAACCTATGCTGGCCTAGCCTGACGTAATCTAACCTGGTCTGAGCTGACCTGACCTGGTCTAGACGGCCCTAGCCTGACATGACCTAATCTAACCTAATCCAACAAGGTCTGTGGAACATTTTCAGGGGATCCACGACTATTTTAGAAAAAAAAAATTAATATGTAGAGCAGAAGTACTGGATTTTGAAAGTATTTTCATTAAGAACGGGATCATGAATAATGCTGAATAGCGAAAGTTTTTTAAAATTATTCTATTGACGATATTAGGTTATGTCTAGCTACTTAACCTTACTTGGTCTAACTACTTAACCTAACCTGGTGCTAATTGACCTGACCTAACCTTACCTAATCTAACCTAACCAAACCCAAGCCTCGCCTGACATAACCTAAACTAGCGTGTCCTAATCTAACCTGGTTCAACCTAAAGTAATCCAAAACACATGAAATACCAAAAACAAACCAAAAATAAATTGAAATACAGTAATAGAACTTTTAAGACTAAATTGCGACTGCTGGTATGTGCATTGACCTCTACTCATCAAGTGGAGTTCAGAAATATTCGTTGAGTGCACATTTTGAGCAGGGAATATTCTATAGTACATACAAATAATATACAGTAAAACACCCAGATCTGCCGGGTTGAGTGTCCGGAATACTGACACTACTGACACTACTGATACAAGTTTGTGTTGTGATCTTTCGGGTTTGAGCATCAGGTGAATTTGATGACCACCGATTTTACCGAAAGTTAAGGGTTTACTACTCATGGATTTTCTTTGAGGCGTTCCTTACCCTGTTGCCAAAGTTGGTCGTAGGGTGGCGCCGCTTAACTCACCAAAATTCCTTCTTATCAGTTTGCACAAGCAAGTAACGTCCAGTAAGTCACATTGCCACAAAACCTGAATATGTACATGTATGCCTTGACCATAAACTGCCTCAGGCGTCGTAAAATTGCGGTAATAAACCGAGAAGCTGGCATGGATCGCAAATTGTTGCAGTCCAAAGTGATTAACTCGAAAGTCTACTCTCTGATAATAATAATTTTCCGGGAGGACGCTCGCGTGCCAATGGCGCTACGAGTGGGATATAAAGTGAATATTTAAGCCTAAATTTGCTCGTATCTTTGTTCATCCTATAAATTACATCCAATAGAAACGAGGTCATCTATCATTCTGGTCTCTCTCTCTCTTTTGACGATATGTAAACATGACTTCCCATAAGATGAATATGCATATAGAGTGAATATGGGGAGGGCATTAATTAGAAATAAGACTAATCTGAATGAGATTCGTGTATGTATACGAAAAAAATTGGGTGTTGAAGTATATGATAAGGCACTCGTAGATTGAAAATTAAACACGAAGAGGAAAACGCGAATATTTCTCGCCTTCCCCTCCACGTTGACTTAGGCGTTTCGATACCAACCTCACCCAACAAACGGAACAAACGTCATAAACAGTAACCTCCCTAAATGTTCCATGAAAATATGAACTGCTGGGCTTGCTTGAGTTCACCAAGTTGCATAATTTTGCTGTAAAGTTATTCTAACCACTAAATATATTTCCAATCATGCACCTTTCGCTGGTCGTATCTCGTTTTTATAAGCTTTCTATCGTCAACTTTTTCTAACTCATCTTTAACTGACTTTCCAACGTTCTAAAATACTGAAATTTGGTGCACAGCTTCATTTTGTGGGACATTTTGTTGTACTAAAAACTTGCAGATCAGTGTCGTGCCCTTCCCGAGTAGTTAATAACATTAAACGTAGACAAAATGCATTAGATACCGTGGGGTGGCACCCATTTCGAAACCTACCTGCGTCTGGTAATTACGTCATACGCCAAGAATGAGTAGAAAGATCCTTTCGCCAGTGCTCGGCTTGCTTTTACAATTTTTCTATCGTCGACTTTTTTGACGCATTTTAAACCGACTTCCCAACGTCCTAGAGTGCTGAAATTTGGTAGAGAGCTTCATCTCATGGAACATTTTGTTTTACTAAAACTTAACATATCAATGCCGCGCCCTTCCCGAGTAATTAATAACGTTAAACGTAGAACATATGCATTATATACCATGGGGAGGCACCAATTTCGATTTGGAGTTTCATCAACTTAATTTAGTTTTTTTCTAAATAAACCATGGGATTTAAAAAAAAAAATAAAAAAATAATTAAAGCTGGCGAACGACTCATGCTATACTTTGTGTAAATATATTTAGCAGTTTTAAAATTTTTAAAGCAAAATAATGTTTAGAAATTTTTGGCACGGTGCATGGGCATAGGTGTTGGGCTTCGTTATCTGATTGAATGTGGCGAACAGTTATTGATTTTCAGGGGCTGAATACTTTGTAGATTAGCAGTTTTTTATAAAAACAGAACTGTGGGAGAGAAGAGCATGCACACGCACATCATCACGTATAAATTTCTCACTGCCTGAATTTAATGAACGCCAAATTTCGATGAATTAAGATTAGTTATTCAAAAAAAAAACACATGGAAAACATTGGCTTGAGGCTTCGTTTGCAGACAGCCTTTTTATTTTTCAACATTTGCATTAGAAAAACAAGGGCAGCGAGCATAGACCACCCCACCTGCCTCTTTTTTGCGTAATTTTTTTGCGAAAGTGAATATTTTGATCGAGAATTAGGAAAATAAATCATCGAATATACTGGCGTTAAGTCTGCTAATATATGCGACGAATTATGCAGTGAATTCGAGGAGCAAATGAGCAACTGCTAGGCATCAGGGGATAAACAGTTTTCTAACACAGAATTTTCTGCAACTTCTGATCCATAATTAATAAAGTCGATGAAAAAATTACGGCATGCTTATGTGGCTTGCTCGGAAAATTGTATACTTTGCATTTTTGCTCATTGTTTTTCTTTATTTGTATTTACACAACTGCTGCTCAGCTCGATGGTGTATGCAGTAAAATTGGATGTTTTTAATTTTGAGGTTGTCTGGCATCGAAACGTACCAATTTTCAAACGCTGATATTAAAACGCTCCAAAATTAAAATATTAACAGGTTTTTTTAATGAGTGGGACCATTTATTAGCCCAAATTTTTCACCTTTTCTTACTATTCCACTATTTCTTATTATTGCTTTTCAAACTATTCAACTATTCCGCAAAAATGTAGAATAAAGAATTTATATATAATGTTTATAGGGTGTTTATAGGATTAACAAGGATAAACAGTAACATTCCATTTCATAAAATTTGGCATGATTCGACTGACACATACAGTGCAAACCAGTGCAGTGTTATGAAATGCTATTCTGTATGAATTGTTTAAATATACAGTACAATTTATATAGGAAAAGTAATGAAATGAGATTCAGGTCATGGAAGTCATGGAAAAGTTATGAAATTTACGTCAGGGTCATGGATAAGTCTTGAAATTTACAACAGGGTCATGGAATTTTTGGCTTTTTCATTGATTCACAAAATAGAAATTTGGGTTTAAATTCTTCATTTGTCACCAATTTCCGCAAAAATTTTGCCTGCACCTTACTTTTGGCCAATAATCATGTCGCCACTGTGGTAGATGATGTTTCTGAAAATCCCATTTTGTCATGACATAAAAGTTGGACGATCCCATATTCTAATAGGCATGGACAAATTTTTTGAAGTCATGAAAAACTCATGGAATTTGCAATATCAAATCCTGTAGACATGCATGCACCTGTTTTGTCTTATAACATTGGCATACTGTATATCATATTTTCGAATTTTCAATGGTCAGGGTGCCAGGGAAATTGTTTTAAAAGTTGGAAAGGTCAGGAAAGTATTTCAGTATTTTCAATGCATAATTTAGATAGTTCAGCGTTTCTAAACATAACATGGATTTTCAAACATTTCAATTGCACCATGGAAATCGAATTTCAAGTGTAATTTCTCCATACGAAACTACGTGTACATTTGAGTTGCAGTGTGTGCATGGAACAGTTTCAAATTCATGGAAAAATATTGGAAGTTGCATCTTTCTGTGCGTTTTACTCAAATAGCTTCCATGGCTTTTGGGCAACTAGGTTTGTAGGAAACGTTAGCCACCTGTTGGTCTGTCTTGCTTTTGGAAAATGGATGCAAGAGTATTAGACGTGATTTCTACTTTGTTGGCTCAAAATATTAAATTACGAAATGGAGATGGTTCGTAATATGCACGTAGCCAAAGGGTGTTTGGGCTACATTGACGAAACAGTTAGTTTTCCTGAATCGATGGAGATCCAAGGGCCCTGGAGCGTTGATTCCCAACGACTGTGCTGGATCTCGATTGGCAGTGGCTACACTGCATAGAGTTGGAAGCGTTTAGCTTTTGCAATAAAAAATGGTGGATGTTGTTCGAAAATAATAGAAAAGACAATTAACGCCCTACCATTGGTCCCTGCAGCAGCCCAATTTGCAACACGCATGCATAATATATTGGGGAGTGAAAGATGCGAGAAAGTATAATAAGTCTTCGATTGAGATTCATACGAAAGTAAATGAGATGCTAATCGCTAGGGCGCGCGATTAATGCCCGGATTTCTTAAGTTGTGTGCTGAAGACTTACTGGTGCACCGAAAGATAGGGATGTAGATCTTCGAGGGGGGCACAAGGGCCCCTGAAGAGACAACCATCCACTCCATGTTCTGCACGTTCTTTTCCTATCGATTTGCTGTTGAGATGACGCGTTTCAGAGATCCAAGATGGCCGCTGACATTGCTGACAGTTTGGAAGTTTCTGAATATCTCAATTTATCGAATACTCTCGAAGGTGACTCAGAAGGGATCAATGATGCGACCTGGTCAAAGATAATCCAGATTTGATCATTTAGAATTGTTAGAACTTTAGTATTGTTGGTTTTGGTTGTCCCCTAAATTACAAGTTGTCCCAGATTTTCTGCAACTTCTGCAAGACGAACATGAATGTTGGCCAAACGTGGATCACATGACTACCTGATGATAGGATACGAATCGAGCATCGAAGATTTCTGAAGTTCACACCCTTCAATGAATGCAGTGGGACACTATGGGACTTCGAGGACTGTTGAAGTCATTGGTCTCAATGAAGCCCAACTGACGCCCTTCAAACTTCACTGTAAAATTGAAATGAAGTGTGTGAAGTCAGGCTGAAGTCTTTGAAGCTTCATGGGACTCCACAACATGATGTTCTTCAAGTCTCAGTACTTTCCTCGAATTTCTTGAAGATTCTGTACTTTGTTTCTTAAAGATTTAGTACTTTCTTTGAAGTTCTTGAAGAGTCAGTACTTTCTTTGAAGTTCTTGAAGATTCAGTACTTTCTTTGAAGTTCTTGAAGATTCAGTAGTTTTCCTCGAAGTTCTTGAAGATTCAGTAATTTTCCTCGAAGTTCTTGAAGATTCAGTACTTTCTTTGAAGTTCTTGAAGATTCAGTACTTTCTTTGAAGTTCTTGAAGATTCAGTAATTTTCCTCGAAGTTCTTGAAGATTCAGTACTTTCTTTGAAGTTCTCGATGTCTCATTGAAGTCCGACGCCCTTGAATCTCCGCTGTAGTCATGGAAACCTGGGTTGCAGTATGGAGTAAAGTCATTGAAGTATGGAGTAAAGTCATTGAAGTATGGAGTAAAGTCATTGAAGTATGGAGTAAAGTCATTAAAGTATGGAGTAGTCATTGAAGTATGGAGTAAAGTCATTGAAGTCATTGAAGTATGGAGTGATGTCATTGAAGCCTGGGGTGGAGTCATTGAAGTCTGGTGTGAAATCGTTGAAAACATTGACGTCTGAGGTGAAGTCTTTGAAGTCATTGAAGTCTTGGGGTGAAGTCATGGAAGTCTCATTAGTCCCACTGCCGTCCTTGAATCCCCAATGACGTATACTGCAGTCATTGAGTTCCGTGGCAAAGTCATTGAAATCTAGAATGAAGTCTGTGGAGTCCTTGAAGTCCCCCAAACACATTTGCATCCATCTTCTATGCAATGTTCCTCAACTCATCCTCAGCTTCCTAATGCGCTCAGATGCATCGCTTTTTCACGCTTGGTCCGAGGTCGAGATAGTCAGACTAAGCAATTCTGGTCCTTTGACTTTCCCTTCATTTCCTGCGGTAGGTGCGCAGTAGGGCGAGCGGATCCAGAGGGCGCCAAGTGTTAAAAGTCCCCTTTTGTTGCTCCAGTTGATTGTATTATGTATTATTATCTTAACATATCTGACGGAGGGCGAAGGACAAACATCTGCCGCATTTATACGCGACTTAACAATGAGGCCGATAAAACGAGAGCTAATTTGCATGACTCAACCGACTCCCCACCCCTCCCCCACCCATGATCGATTCGTTGCATGGGTCACTCCTCAGTTTTCTTCCCCTGACCACTGGCCGTTCATCAAAGCTAATTATTTTCATAAATGTCGTTGCTGCACGTTTTACGAGCCAAACAGGCTTAAAGATGGCGAATGACGAGAGGCTTGACCCCGACTGACCTCTGGCCGAAAATAATGGAGTGTCTGTTCTATGCTTCCGTACACTCTGGTAAACGTAGTACCTTCAACATTGCAGTTACTTTGCTGGTACTCTGAGAACATCTGGAGTTACCATGCATTTTAAGTAGCGTTGAAGAGCAGGAATGAGGCATGTGGCCAGGCTGAAGTGTAAAATTGTGAAAATGTATACCCTTGTGCGTAAAATGTAAAAAAATTGAAAAATAGGGTAAAAATGACAATTTATGTGAATTCATTTCCAATGAATTTCACAAGAAGTCCAGCATCAAACTGAGGAATTCCCCTTCATTCAGGTCCTTGATTTCGTAAAAACTTACTAAAATGTGATTATTTTTATCAGTTTTTTTTTAAATTGCCTGCTGTGTTCTTTTGAAGATTGATGTTTATAAGAATCTGAAAAATAATGCATTATGTCCTAAAAATTATTTCCATGAAACTGCACTTGAAATCCATTTGTGGTCGAGTTAAAAAAAATCGCATGCGGTGTTCTCTTAAACATTTATATTACACCATACAATTTTTTTTAGAAAAGCAAGCTGAAAACCACTATTTGTGGTCTAGTTTTGAAAAACAAATTACCTATGGCGTCTCAATATGAGGGAAAAAGTGAAAAATCAGACATTTTCATGTGAAAAAATGTGAAAAAAAACAACTGAAAATTGCATGTGAATAAATGTGGAAAATATCAGATTCTTAGATTTAGTCCTGATTGCACGTCAAAAAATGTTAAAAAATTGTATACCAACTGGTCATATGCCTGGAATCGGGTTCATGAAATTTTACAATTCTATTTTAACCAACTTGGCTAGGCCCTAGAGAGCTGAAATTTAGTACAGAACTTCATTTCACTGAACATATGATTCTGTTAAAATTGTATGAATTAATGTACTTCCCTTCGTGTTTATTGGTAATCGTAAACAATGAAAAAATGCATCCGATACTGCGGTCTAGGCCTGATTTCGAAACATACGCGCGTGAGCTTTCAGCTCAAATCGCCCTGAGAAATTATATTCGAAACGTACGTGCGTTTGTTGCTATCAATCGCTTCATCCCATATTCGTAATTCGAAACATACACGTGTCTGTAATAACCTGCCATACAACTTGGTAAGAACGTCAATGTTGGGTTTTACTGAATACCAATAATGCCACATTATATGTTGTGTCCGAAAAACGTCTTATTAAAATATCTTCTTACGAAAGAAAGGAACAGATGACCAGTGTCCGAAAAATTTATTCTTGAAATAGAACAAATGTGTTAAATTCAACAAATTCTATTTGCGCTTCGCAAATACCACGTTCCCCGAGGGATCCTTTCACGTTCGCTCGAGGCTTCATGCGCTGACCATTAGGTGGCTCAACTTGACCAGTGTCCAGCGAGCCCAGTGGATTTGCTCGTCGAGTTGATTTCGTGTTCATTGGAAAACGATTAAGATTGACAGCTGGACACGGACTTAATATTATATCCCGTTTATTATAAGGTCAATTGAATGGTTTTGTGCCGTGGGACATTGATGAGTGACCATTTGGCCCGATGACCAGCACGGCCATTATCTGGCATTACTCACCATTCAGTCGATAAACGAAGAGTCCCGATTTAATTGCTGGCCAGCAGATTCGCAGCGTTGATATTTTAAGTAATTTGACTGGCCACCGTCCATCCATTCCAAATGGATGGACACTGTCCACTCGGACGACCAGAGCGTGATTTATTATCGGTTTTTGGAACCCATGGATTCGCTGGAATTGATTCATTAGCGCTGGATTTCAACATGGAGCGGGTTACGGGGTAACGGCTCGTTATCTTCGAATCTTCCTGTTACTTAGCGAACCTTTAATGTTTAATGACGCAACTGATGCCAATATTACTGTAAGTGTTATTCATAACTACTGGCGTATACACCGTACTTTGTGTTTTTGAATATCTAAAGTGATGTCCAAAACCTGAAAAAAAATTGCGGCACATACTTTTGCGTAACATTTTTAGAATTGCTAAAGATATTTACCACTATGACTAGCACGAACACTTTTGCCAGTACTTAACTTGTTTTTTAAATGTTTAAATCCCATCGTTTAATTATAAAAAAATTTTGTCGCAAAAATCCAAAACGAAATTTTACGCACACGAATTTGAATTTTTGAACCAAGTCGCCTATTAGCGTTCGATTTTGTATTTATTTTTTGCTAACTTAATTTTTGATGTGTAAAAAGCGACGATTTATGAATTTAAAAACAAGTATATTCGAATTTTTGAACGAAGTCTCCTATTGCGTGTTCGATTTTGTACTGTTTTTTTACTAATTTAACTTATTTTGTCCAAATAAAAAACTGTTTATTTTTTATAAAAGGTGATGGGATTTATGTCTTTAAAACCAAGTATATTTAAATTTTCGAATGAATTCGCGTATTGTGCGTTTGATTTTGGACTGGTTTTTGGCTAATTTAATTTATTTTTCTTTTTTATAAAAAATGGTGAAATTAATGAATTTAAAAAACAAGTATATCCATATTTTCGAACGAATTCGCCTCATGCGCGTTCGATTTTGCTTCGATTTTTGGCTAATTATTTATTTTTTTATATAAAAAAACGGTGGAATTAATGAACTTAAAAAAAACAGGCATTTCTGAATTTTCGAACGAATCGCGCGTTTGATTTTTGGATTGACTTTTGCAAATTTAATATTTTCTCCAAAAAACGGCGGAATTTATGACTTTAAAATAACAATTAGGTAATGTATATTCGAATTTTTTTTGAATTTCGAATTTCGAACGAATTCGCCTACTACACGTTTGATTTTGGATTTACTTTTTGCTAATTTAATGTATTTTTTTAAAAACGGTGGGATTTCTGAATTTACTATGAATTTATGAATTAATTTACTTTTGATGAAAGTAAATTAAGCCTTCCATTCGCCTTTAATGTTGGGCTTCTGCGTGCCAAGATGAGATTTGAAAAGATGATTGTCATGGCAAATATTACTGTAAGTTATGCCTCCTACCCCCACGCATTCATTTCGCCATAATGCGAAATCTTTTCTTTTCATTTTAGCCAATTGGACATAGCAATAATAATAAGGACGTATGATTATCCCCTGGCGGTACTAACATGTCGCCCAATCTCTAAGCCTATTACTAAATTTAATCAGCTTTGCACACGAGGGCAAATAACGCTTTTCCAGAACATGTCGTAAAATCATGGCTTTGAGCGCCCCCTATACGTCCTCAATGACGGTGATTACCATCGACCTGAACTGGACATGCGATATTAAAATTGGGAAAAAGTCGCAATTTCAGGACAAATCACTCATTGCAGGCTTTCAAGTGATTCCTATATTTCCTACATTATATTTTGAGGTAGTACTATATTATTGGAAAAATTTCTGTATTTGACTGCAGAAAAATATAGCAGATACTGGCAAAAATTTATCATCTGTTTACTGCATGGTTTTGTTTAAAAAATTGCCTGTAACATTTTATTGGTTATTAATAATTATAATAATGTCTTTAACATTCATGGTGTCTACCGGTCATGGAAAAGTCATGAAATTTACAACAGGGTCGTGGAATTTTTGTCCTCTGATTGATTCACAAAAAAATTTGGGTTTAAATTATCATGTCGCCACAGTGGTAGATAATGTTTCTGGAAATTGCTATTTAGTCATGACATAAAACTTGAACGGCCTCGTATTCTAATTGGCATAGAAAATGTTTTGAAGTCATGGAAAAGTCATGGAACTTGCAATACCAAATGCAGAAGTTTTGCATTATGGCAAACTTTTTTTTAAAAAAAATTTCGCCTACGATGTTCGCTTAATTGTAAGTATTTACACCCATACGATTTTTTTGGAAAAAAAATCTGCAATTTATCATTTGTGGTCTATTTTTCGAAAAAAGTGCTATTTTTTAAATTGCTTACGACATTCACTTGAATATTAATATTTGTGTGTCTTAAAAATGCATGGTGTCTACCGGTCATGGAAGTCATGGAAAAGTCATGAAATTTGCATCAGGGTCATGGAAAAGTCATAAAATTTACAACAGGGTCATGGCATTTTTCTTTTAATTGATTAACAAAATAACAATTTAGGTTTAAATTATCATGTCGCCACAGTGGTAGATAATGTTTCTGAAATTGCTACTGAGTCATGACATAATATTTGAACGGCCTCGTATTCTAATTGGCATGGAACATTTTTTGAAGTCATGGAAAAGCCATGGAATTTGCAATGCCAAATACAATAGTAATGCATTATGGCAGTTTTTTTTAATGTCGCCTACGGCGTTTTCTTAAATGTTAGTAAGCTTATTTACATTCACTTGATTTTTTTTGGAAAAGAAATCTGAAATCCATCATTTGTGATCAAGTTTTTCTTAAAATTGCTATTTTTTAAATTGCTTAAGTCATTCTCTTGAATATTAACATTTTAAGTATGTCTTAAAAATGCAGCATTGCTAGTCTTTTTTAAATTTCTATTAAATGTTAATATTACACTAGTTTCTCTAGTTTTTGTATGCCTATATATCAGTAGGCAAATTGTATATCGTGGGTTGTGTGTGGTTCACAGTTTGAGAACCGCTGCTTAGGTCATGAAATTTTTAATTTTGTATTATTCTAACTCCGTACTGCATGGTAGGCCGCCATCTTTGATTGTGTAAAAATAGAACGATAACAAATGGGAAACGTATTGCGTTTTAATTGGTGATGGGGTGGCCATCTGCATCGTTATCGATGACACAACGTAACCATAGGTTCTGATATCTGGACTTAAAAACCCTAAAAAACCATAAAATCATCAAACCCACACAGCTGCTGATGCCATGAATATTTTTTTTAGCACCATCTGCTTTTTATCGTGACATCTTATTGTAAATGGATCAATTGTTGTTGCAGGCCTGGCCACAATTGCAGTAATTATGCAAATAACTGATGAGGGCGCTCGTGTTTGATTCTGTTTTTCCAACCATTTTAGTGTATTCAGTTTTGTTCAAACATATCTTTTTAACCCATCCACCAGGGTACATGTACGTGTTTCAATGCAAACTCATTACCTTATCACATGTTGTAAATATGGCTGCTACACGCCATTTGCACATGCTCTGTCGCGCCCCCTATGGCTCGGGACAAAGCCTTTCATGTTTTTATTTTAGGAAAGTTTGTGCTTCAGGCCAGGTGGTTTCCCCTAAAATCGAGTTTGTGATTTTTTTATCCTAGTTTTGATCGATGCACTAAGTGGGTTTTACTGGCAGTGGTAAATATCGGAAATAATTACTCTGAATTCATAAATGATACCTTTTTTAATTATCCGCACACAGGGGGTCAGCCAAATGTCTACAAATGATGATTAGCCAAATGAGATAAATTCATCATATGATTTTTATGAAAATTCCGCTGAATTCGCATTTTAATTATTTTAATTATTTTAATTATTTTTGGGGGAGGGGGGGGCTGAAAATAGCGAAAAAATGATGCCAATATTCTGTCTCTAGCATGTCATACATGTTCTTCAATTATTAATTTACGTGTTTATCATAGGATACATTTGTGAATATTTTGTAATTTGGAGTACGAAAGTACTAAGAAAAAAAAATTCGCTAATGGCTTTTTATCTAAAAAACGGTTTTTAAGTACATTCAGTTTTTAAAATACGTACACCAGGGCTGGAAAACCTGGAAGTCATGGAAATTGAAACGGCTTGGAAACGTCAGGGAAATTTGATTTACTTTGAAAAATTCTGGGAAATTCAACTAGTCATTAATGTTTTACAGAAACACAAAAATCACAGTCGAAGAATGCATTTTATTATATTCGATGCATTGAAAAATGTCTAAAGCCTTGCTATATATACACATGTAATTTCAAGGTTTAAGAAATCCCAATTCTGAATATTAAAAATATTTAAAATTTCAATATATAAATTAGAACTTGCAATGAAATAGTTTAAAATTCAAAAATACGTCAGTTTCATTCAATTCTATGCGGCACACAAATTTTGTACGGTATGTATGTAATTACCAATACATCGTGAAATACAAAAGTCAATATTGTTTATAATGCATTTTAAAATGCATTCGTGAAATTACATTGTGAACATTACATTGTGAAAAAAAGGCAAATATATTTTACAATTCGTAATACATTTGAAATGTATTTCCCCTCCATGTGGGATAAGAAAGCTGAATTGGAAATTGTTTGCAAATGCAAGAAGGAAAGATTGTCTTAAATATTGTTATTACCTGAAGAAGTGATTTTCTAAATTGTAGCATGATATGTACATGTATATGGGGTATCCAAATAATGGAGTTCGTTAGTTTGACGTTTGCGTGCTGGCGGTCAATAAACGTTTCAGGTCCCCACATCTACATGTTGACGTTATTTGCACTATCGGACACCTATTGGAAATGTCACTTCTAAATATAACAATATTTGCGCAAATATATTTACGCACGTACGACTATATAAAACGAATGGGTGCCATTTGAAATGCGTGCGGGCTAGCTCGTAATAAATGGGTGCTCCCCTGCAACGATGAGCGTTTATTTATATCGAGAGCTGGAGGATATTTTTCTATTAAGGATATGTTTGCCAAAATAATTGAAAAAAAGCTACTCCACCCAATATTCAGCCATGGCGTTATTGAGTGCGTCACTGACAATAATAGAAAAACTAGGGATTGGGGGCTTCAAATTGTCCAAAATGAGGTGTTTAGCGATGAAATGCTGCGTATTTATGACATTTAGTACAATTGCGATGAATGGAAGGACATTTGGAACGAGGGAAACAATGGCTGACTGCGATAAACAATTATAACCCTAACGTGGCGTTTCCATGATAAGGATTAATGATATGTTTAGGCGAACGGAATTAGGTTTTTGATGAAATTAGGAGGTGATAATGAGGGCGGGCGGGGCAGGTGTTCGTTAACTTTATTGGGAGATTAACGAGCTGCTGAAGACGAAGCAAAATCAAAGACTAGAAATTGATATGATTTGGAGATGTTTTAATAGCCATTCTGGCATGTTCTAACGGTCTAATACACTCGATATAATGTGAAAAGGGCTCTGTGTTCGTTAACTTTATTGGGAGATTAACGAGCGGCTGAAGACGAAGCATGTAGACACATTAAGAAAGTAAGCTTCTCCTAAAGGCTGGTAGGCTGGCAGTGATTGCCTTCGGTTATGCGCAGCTATATTGCAATTTGGTTTTCTAGTTTAGTTTAGGTTTGCTTTGGTTAACATAGACACAACAACAACAACAAAATACGAACGTAAAAAGGTCAAATTGCGAAAGTTAGGACAGGTGTCACTCTTGTCTATTAGACATTTAGGATTGACATGTACGTATTTTGTTTACAAGTTTTCAAAATAAGCTAAACTTACATTAGATTATTGAAAACCTTTGAAAACTGTTTCCCATAATTTTTATACATGTATTGTATGAGTAAGCCGATTACTACGAGTTCGGATATTAGGGGGACGTTCAAGTCTGCTGACTCAAAGATGTGAAGCAATTTCCAGAAATATTGAATTTTAAGCGTGTATTTAAAATTATTATAAACGTAGGGACAACTAACATGTTGACATGCTACTTGATCGCCCCATAAGCACCAGTAGGGATAACTAAAAACAAGCCTTCCAGAAAATAGTCAAATGCTTTTTTTTACTTATTTAAAGTTATCAATTTTGAACCTCAGCTTACTATAAGTGACATTTCATGACATTTTTGGCATTTGTAGGAGCTGTAGCAATGCATGACCTAAGATGATGATACTACTGGAACGTCTCATAAGCACCAGAAGGGATAACAAAAAATAATCCTTCGAGAAAACAGAATACTTATTTTTTGTACTTTTTAAAGGTATCAATTTTGAACCTCTGCTTGTTATCTGAGTCGCAAAACGATCATTGACAAATCATGACATTTTTGGCATTTGCATGGGATGTAGCAATGCTTGACCTATGATGACATATTACTTGAACGTCCCGTATCTTAGTACAGCCTACTGAGTCAACTGAGTCACAAAAACGATCATTGACAAATCATGACATTTTCTTCATTTGCATGAGATGTACATGTAGCAATGCATGAAACACGCAAGATGGCGTCCCTTGACGTCACCCCCAGGTGGCGCCATCCTGTATCAGTGAGTGGCAACTGCCATTCATCTTCGGCCTGTTTGCAGATAAGGAGCTTTTTGTGTTTACGCGAATGGTGCCAATATGCGAGCCCTCGAAACGTTTTCGGTTTTTTTTTTTCAAAAGTGCAATGCAGTTTTAATCAAATGGTGTTCGCTGCCTGATACGGGCTAAGCCGTTCCTAATTCAATCTTTTTCCGTTTGACTCGCAACCATCGATCAATCATAAATCGCTGGTGCTGCGCACATTTATATCTGAAAAACAAAACGGATGTTGCTTTTAATCCGCTATCTGTACCAGAATTGCAGTAGCCCTTTTTAGCTCTTAATTGCGAGAGCGTGCCATGTGTTGGCCATGCCCAAGACGAAGGCCTGACGATGCTGTTTTTTTATCTGGCATCATTGGTTCTGATTCGAAACGTGATAATTAAGTAGCTCTTAATGGACTGCTTGCTGCCTGGGTTTCAAACCCGGATTCCAAGAACTGATGATAAGGGGGCCACGTGGCGACCATACTAACTTGTTTTCCTAACCGCCTGCTTACCAGCGGCCATTTTGATTCGCGAAATACGCGCAGCGACATCTGTGGTGAATTCTGGCAACATGACATATGGTCCCCCAGGAACGACAGTTGGCATAGTCGTCTCCTAAATACTTAGCACGTGCATTAACTTTGTAAAAATATGGTCTAAAACTGCGCCAGTTATAAACTATTTAATGAACATGCACTAAAATTACATGTATTATTTGTGGCCTCGATTTAAAAGCTATCGCCTGGGGCACCATCTTAATTCATTATTGATATTGAATATAACACTTTCCTACAGCTTTCTAAACAGTGTTTCTGGGATATTTGCTAAAATCAATAGCCTGGTACGTGTTTTGTGTTAAAAATGGCGAAAAATAGCCTGGAAATCCTAACAAATATATCCCGGACTTTTAAAATTCAGTTCAGGTGACACCCTGTATAATAATGAATGCTTTTTGAAAATATCCCAAACACGACCTTTAACATATTTTTTTGGGGACACCTCATCCAAATTTGAAACCTTTGAAAACTATCTGGATACCCGCAAGACGCACTGTAACAAAATGGTAACAAATGGCATCCCTTATTGTTATCACATTAGTTTCCAATTTAACGCAAATCGACATAATTGACACTTTTTAACCTACGTCGTGTTTTTGGCCAATAATCATGTCGCCAAAGTGGTTGACAATATTTCTGAAAATCGTGACAACAGTGAAACTTGAACAGCTTCATATTCTAATAGGCATGGAAAAGTTTTTGAAGTCATGGAAAATTCATGTTTTTGAAGTTCAAGTTTTTGAAGTCATGGAAAATTCATGGAATTTGCAAATCAAATCCGGTAGACACCCTGTATTTCTATTTAGAGCTGCAGCAGAACCTCTGTAAGTTGACCACCCAGGGACTGTTGCAAGCTGGTCAACATAACAAGGCTTTTACTGATAGAGGATTTTAATTCCGGGAACTGTAAGTACTTAACTTTTGCAGTAATCATTCATCATTCATGAATAATCTTATTAAAATGTTCATAATGCAGTACAGCCAATAAATTTAATCAACCATGACTTTACATGTTGAGACCATGCTGGCCAACTTACAGAGAATAAATTACTGTTGTGTGTCATAGTCCAAGTGGTCAACATACACCATGCAGAGGTGCAGGTGGTCAACATGTAGAGGTCGCCTTCCATTGAGTTAATGTGGTGATCGTCCGATTTGGAAAAATGTAGAACTCGGTCTTAAATTAAACGGAGGTTTCGCAAATCATCGATGGTGCAACAGCCGTTCCTCGCTGGCTGTTAATCGATCGTGACCGCTATTGACTCGCGCTATATGGACGCCGACCAATGGGAGCTCAGTTTCGCTTTCGCCGCAATTAAGCCATGAATTATTAATATTTCCTTGAGAAAAAAGCATGGAGATGGAGAGGGAGAAATCTCTCGCTAAAGTGCAATTTCCGGCATCTCTGCAAGATTGGCCGTTGGGCTGCAAGTCTGCAACAATAACAAACCCTAATCTTTTGGCCAGAAGTTTTAAATCAAGATAATCAAATAAGCTGATTATTGATTCGCTGGCCCTATGAATGCAGATTAAGGAAAATGCCATTAAAGTTTGTTTAAACGAAAACGCAATTTCGGCCTCGTGTCCAGCAGCCATTATTCATCCTCTCCCCCTTAATTCCTCGTCTTCCTCCTCGTCCGCGCTCGTAATGTCGGACTTCCGGATGCACCGAGAGCTTCTTCCGGTTTCGTCTTGGCCTTATACATCTCCGAAGTCCTTGATGCGAACATTTTCAAATCTACAAAGTCCTTAATTTCATCGCATTGTATCTCAGGATCACCCTTAATTTCATCCCTAGTTTCCTTACTTTCGTATCTTCAGAGCTTGAGGTCATTGAGTGCCAAAGGTCATCATCGGTTCCCATTTCCTCCTTCGGAAGTGTTGAACCCTGGGTGGGGTAAGGTTCACTAGCAAACTTAGATCGATTTCCGCAAATATCTCGGAAACTTGCTAAGATAGGATGGTCGTTCTAAAGATGAAGTTGATTGGCATTTTTATATACCATCCCCAGGAACTGTTAAATCCAGGATCGGGTCCTCCAGGCGGTATTTAGACGGATTTTGGTGGTGTGATCTCACCCTAAAGATGGCAACCTCTGCTTGCACCGCAGTGCTTATGGATAGCCGCCATCAGGGGCAGTACTTTTAGCATCACCACTTTGTCTACTTGACTTACTGCAGAGTTTATGATAGCAGGATGTGTATGACTATACGCTTATATGTACTGTATTGTATTAGTCATAACATGACATTTAACTTTGTAGTTGTCCAACGGGGTCGGGCATAAATGATGTTCAAGGTTCTAGGACGATGAAGGCTTACAGGGGGTTAGGGGTCTGATAGGTATTGTCCAGGTATGGAATGTGACGATTCTAACAATTAACGACCACTCATAGTGTCATTTGATGTGCAGTGATGTGGAGTACTATGACCTTAATTCACATATTGCAATGTTTGAACAGAATAATAGTGGGGGGGGGGTGTAAAAATTAAAAAGCTTAAGAGTATTATTTGCTTGCAATAATGGAAAAGGATTGTTTGAGTTGAAAACAGCCTAAACAGACTTTACCGTTGAATTGGTTGGTGCTGTCTACATGGTTTGGATTTCATTAAAGTATGTTCCAAACTTGTCAGTACCAAAACTTATAGTAGTCCATTCCAAAACTTGTAATAGTACATTCCAATATTTGTGGGAGTCAATTCCAAAACTTGCAAGTCGATTTCAAAACATGCAGGGGTGGATTTCAAACCCCCCCCAATATTCCCAAATATGTAGGAGTCAAGTCCAAAACGTGACTGTCAGTTCCAAAACTTGTCAAGAGTTAATTCCGAAACTTGTCAGTATCAGTTCCAAAATTTGCCAGTCAGCTTCAAAACTTGTGGGATTCAATTCCAAAACTTGTTGGCGTCAGTTCAAAAACTTGTTGGAGTCAGTTCCAAAACTTGTTGGAGTCAGTTCCAAAACTTGTTGGAGTCAGTTCCAAAACTTGTTGGAGTCAGTTCCAAAACTTGTTG